>JARHVA010006213.1:122500-245000 GCA_037957365.1 Torreya grandis
AGTTTATTAAATAAATAAGAAAGTTCCAGAAACAAAGCATTCACACATAATTTGAAAGAACCCATTAATGCAATAGTCTATGCCTTAGTCTTTACATCAATTTTAGATTTATGTCTTTGTTTTCTATTTATTTATTTGGATTAATCAGAGTAATATCTATTTGAAATTACTTTGGCTCTATTTCACAGTTCATCAACATCTAAAAAATTGACACATGTCTAAAATCTATTGATTCCACATTTGATAGTTTTGTCAGAGTTCATAGTTTCACATTTGAATTGTCTTCCTTCAACATCTGATCACCAACAGTCATCCACATTGTGAGATTAGGGAAGTCAAAGTAGCGAAAAAAATTTAAACCTTCTTAGCAGTATGTATTGTTTGTAACCATTGGCCCTTGTGATTGTGCCACATGACATCATCACAAGCTTTAGAGCCTTAAGAAGGACTTGATTTTTTATGTTATCGATCCACCTCCATGAACCATTGGTCCAAATGATCCAATGGTCCACAAGCTCTTAGGGCTATTGTATATTATCTTTCTTTGAAATCCCTAAGTTCTGCGATCATGTTACATGGCACATCTCACAAACAAAAAGAGTTCCATAACTTTTGATTTCAATAGATCCTTCTTCTAAGCTCTACCTTCCTAAAATTATACCATGTGGCATGATCATGGAGGTCAAAAAGTCCCATACCTTAACCTACTAAACGATTTTCTTTGTTAAATTCAAATTAGCTTCTCCAGATTATCGACCCATGAAATCCCCTACGATGAACCATGAAACCTATAAAATGAAAAGTAAGACTCTAAAAGATTAGCATGCCATGTGATAGCCCCTTTTGAACCTAGTATGGGGTCTAGAGTTCCCAGGATAAATCTAAACCATCAATCTAAGATCAAATGACTGGCATTTGGTCTAGGGTCTGCATGCTATTATAAGGGTTCTAAACATCTGAGATCAATACACGTGTCATAATCTTAGAAATTCCAAAGAGTTAGGACTAAATAATTTCATGATTACCAGAGGATTAGTCTTTTAGATCGATTCTGAGCTATCAATCGAGGGATTGATGGTTGGAGGAGTCATGAGAGTGACATGCATCAAATTCTTGGGCCTACAAAAGGATTTCAAAGGATTGACAAGGGCATGGACCTAATAAACACAAGGAAAACTTTGCATAATTTCTAAGGACTTAGGCAAAGACCAAGAAACTTTTCTAGAAGGGTGCGATATGATACTAAAATCTGTGCAAACACATGGATTGGGGCACACCCGTACGATAACAAAGGCATGGGAAACTGGGCTCCATGAAAATACAAAAGGACATTGCATGAAATATACAATTAAGCCTGATCATTCATGATAAATGCTAGGTCAAAATGTAATAAACCATTAAAATGGACACTAGACAATATAAAAGTGAGGCAATGAGCATCATGATCATTGAAAATTCAACTAGGTTTCAAATAAATCATTACACATGAAGCTAATTTATCCTGAAATAATATAATTTTTCCATGAAGTTGATTTACTCTAAAATAATATAATTTTTTATACCTTTTGTCATGGTACATAGCACTTTTAACCCAATGAGAAGTTAGAACATTTATTAATATATCACACACTTAAGAAATTAATCAAAATTATTATATTTGTAAAAAGGGGAATTATCAACTATCGTAAAAGACAAACAATTTATAACCATTTCTTTTGTAATTAGTTTCTTATAATGATATATTATAATTCATTTGAATTTAAAGATAAATGATACCATGCATCAAATATATAGTATTTAATGGTTATTTTTTATTACATTTAGTCTAGGTCAATTAGTTTGGAAGTGTTTTTATTTTTTAATCATAATAATATTTATTCTTAATTGTGTTTCACATTGTATTTGATAGAATTCAATGAATTCTATATGCATATATACATAGATAATATAACAAGTCTCCAATAAATTTCTATATTCATGTGTCTATTTAAAAATGTATGAGACAAGGAAATGAAATTAAATATATAAAAACAAATTATATTGAAAAAAAATATATTTCAACATAAAGAAATGATTTTTAAAAATATGCAAAAAATTGATCTATAATCAATGCAATTCTTTCAAATCATACATTCCGTAACTTAAAATAATACAAATGGTCATTACTAACACATTTCCAATGTGACTATAAATGTCTTAGTTGAGATCCAAATTTATAAGTGAGATTAGTAACAAAGTTCACATTACATTTCCAAACTCATTTTCAAGAGATTTTTTTTAAATTATTACTTGTTCAAGATAAGTATAACAAACCTATGTAATTTTATTACTAATTAATTTGGAAATATTAATTTGATATTAGTCTTGTATTGTACATATGTTAAGACACTTAATTAGATCATAATATATTTATTTGTGATACAAATTTAGATGTAATCTATCATATACATTACATTTTAATTAAACCCCTACATTTACAAGCTTCTTAAAATTTTCATCTTTTATAAAAATTTAAAATATAAGTTAGAAAAAAAAATATAGATTAAATTTTTTTCTATATATGATTGGATCTAAAAAAAATTATTTTTTAAAAATTATTTTTATTAATTACTCTTAAATCTAAGATAATAACTTCATCTCATTGATTGTAAACTAATTTCTAACATTCTTCAAATCCTTGCCTGCTATATAATTTACTAAATAAACAAGATATTTCAAAAAACATTCACTCATATGTGGAAAGAGCCTATCAAAGCAACAATCTATGCCATAGTCCTTACATCAGTTTTGGGTTTATGTCTTTTTTTTTCTATTTATTTATTTAAACTAATTAGAGTAATATATATTCAAAATTGCTTTGGCTCTATTTTTTTGTTCATCAACTTTTGAGAAAGTGACACATGTCTAAAATTTATTGTTTCCATGCTAGGTAGCTCTATCAAGATTCAAAGTTTTGAATTTGAATGGTCTTCCATTAATGCCTAATTAATGGAAATCATCTAGTTGTTGAGATTGGGAAGTCCAAGAAGCAAAGTAAGTTCAAATATTCTTAGAACTATATATTGTTAATAGCCACTAGTCCTCGTGGTTGTGCCATGTGGCATCAACATGGTATTTGGGCCCTTATGAAGGACTCAATATATCTTTTGATGATCGACCATGATTGATCTAGATGATCTAAAAGACCATGAGTTATCATGGCTCTATTGTGTATCTATATTTTTAGGGATCCGTATGTTTCATTATCTTTCCACACTACATGATCATGGAAACTTGAGGGTCATGGGAATTTTGACTTTTCTAGATCCTTCCTATGCACTCTTACTTTCTATGATCATGCTACATGCCATGATCATGAAAAATGAAAATTCCCATGCCTTAACCAATTGTGTGATTGTTTTTATTGTTTTTCTGTTGGCTTTGTTGGTTTCTTGACACGTGAAAGCCCCCTTGATGATTCACGCAACTTATAAAATTAAAATAAAAACACTAAGTGAGAAATCTCTTTGAAAGAGTAAAGGACCCGACATGATAAGAAAATGATTAACATATCCACTAGATAATATGAAAACTAGGCCAATTTATCATGAAATAACATAATTTCTGTTGCATTCTTGCCATGTTACCTAACACTCTTTGAGATCATGACATGTTAAAGTATTTTTCAGCATATCACAGACCCAAGAATCTAATTAGAACTATTACACTTGCAATAAACTGAATTACCAACCATTATAAAAGATGAATTATCTATAATCATCTCTTTTGTAGTTTCTTTCTTGTAATGATATATTATAATTCATTTGATCCTAAGAAAAAATGCTACATGCTTTGAATATATTATATATAAGGATCATATTTGATTATATTTAGTCTTAGTAAATGAGTTCAGAAAATTTTCCCCCTTTTCATCACAAAAATCTTCATTCTTAACTTTGTTGTACATTTTACTTGACATAATATTTGACATAACTCAATGGATTCTATATACACATAGGCATAACATAAAATAATGAGTCTCTAATAAATTTTAACATCCATGTGTAAATTTTTAAAAGTAATAGACAAGAAAATCAAATTCAATAAACACAAATCAAATGCATTAAAAAAAATTATAACTCAACATAAAGAAATTCAATATGGATAATATTCCTTGCATGTTTATAAGAATTCTTTGTAGGACAAAAATATATGTAATCATTATTTGAAATAAAGTCACTAATTTTTAATTTTATTTATTTCTTTTTAAATAAAGATAAAACATTGAAAATAAGAGGATGACATGGTATCCAAGTTATGAAACCAAATTGTAGTCTTTATAATTTGTGGTGGTAATGATAAATGAAAAATCTATCAAAATATGTCACTTCTATGTACATTCAAAATGTTATTTCATTTTGTAGTTGTACCTTCATATATGATTTTGTATTCAGGTTAAACATAACACAAAATTATGATGTAGGAAAATATCTCCATGCATTGAAGAGATCTGAAAAAGGAAAAGACATTTACTCTTTCTAATTTCTTGTAGCGAGGATGGAATTTATGAATTGGATACTTGTGTAGAGCTTTAACAAGACGTCGAAGACCATGTTCGACAAATTTATGATTTGTGAATGGACCTTATTTTTAATATATTGTATATTTTTTATTTCCCATATCATACAATATTTAAACAAAACCATTATATTTTATAAGAAAAAAAAAAACGTACTCATACAATGATCAGATTTATTTCATTCATAATTTTCATTTCATTAAAAAACACACAAATAAAAATTTAACATTTCCACTTCCATTTCCATTTTTATTTTAATTTAATTTTTTGAAATAAACTTCCAAAAAAATATTTGAAAATTTTAAACCGCTATTTAATAGTAATAAAGGTTGGAAATTTTAATGTGAGGGAGGGAGGATGGTTTTCAAACATGTTTATGACGGCCTCCTTTAATTATAGGATATAAATAACAACTGCTGCCTTACCCATTCTTCTAAACTTCAAAATATTTTATTTAAATTTGGCTCGTAAATCCAAAATCAAATTAACATTATCTATAAATTTTGTCGTACAATAAGTAGATTATAAAAAGCATTTATTTAGGAATTCGACTCACGAGTCCGCCGAATCGAATATATGTATAGGGCGTTACCCATACATACAAAGCAATATTGAAAATATAAAAATAAATAAAGCGAAATTTGAGGCAGGCAACACAGGTAGAAATGAACACTTAAAAGATAAGCCCGTTGAAGGAAGTTAATACCACCTAACACGTGTGTCAATATGTGGTAGTTACTCTCGTGTTTTGATTTTGTCTGAATTAATAATGCATTAGTTGCATTCCATGACATTCCTACTGAAGGCAATGCTGCAATCAACGATCCTATTTCGATTTGCTTTGATCGAAATTTTTGGTGTTACTTAATGCACTGTGCTATGTTTTAGCTTCAATTTCTGATGAATTTATTGTTTCGGAAGCTTTAGACTCGGGCCATGTACATAATTTGTAATAAGACAAATTATCTTACAGTTACTAACTTTGTTTCTATTGCATTAGCTATCTTTCCTCGTGTCATGGCTGTAGCTGTAACTTTAGGAATTGCATTTGGAGTTTTGAAACTGAACATTATGTTAAAAGTTTGGGGTATTCTGAAAATTGTTATTCGGACATTTTAGTGTATAATTTTTACCGTGTGATAGTGTGTACCTTTTCAATGTTTATATGAAGTGTACTATTGATATTCCTAAGGGGATAAAGGTCTTGACCCCTTGTCAAAAAATGCAATTTCTATGGGACAGCTTGAAATTGGCATCCCTACTGCTGCGCATTGAAACGGATTTATCAGCGTATTACGAAACTCCTGCTTTGCCCACCCTAGTGTACGTAATTTTGTATCAAAGTCAAAACTGCACGACCTCCAAGTTAAAATCTTTCTTCGATTTTGACCTGGTGGAGCGCCGGCTCAAATACCAACCCATGCTTATGAGGACAGTTAAAAATGTCTAAATTAGGGTTTTCAAGCTACGTAAGAAATTTATATTCATGTAGACTTTCTGCTAAATTTCTATACAATATAGTTTGGAAGCATGGGTATGGTAGGTACGGTGGTGTTTAATTTGGGAAAAATGCCGTTTAGATAAAAGAAATTTGGCACTATGATAATTCTTGTAAGTTGTCTAAATTTGCCTTCGCTGCTATGAATTACAGTAACATTTTGAAGCCCAATCTATAATAAATAACCGTCATTAGAAAAAAACCATAACCAACAGGGTGGCAGCGCAATGTAGAAGAATTACATGGAGCCCAGAATCTATTTAAGCGGTCTTTAGATGGCCGCCGTATGCAACCAAACTTTCTCTCCTTGAGGAGAGCCTTCACAAAGATACAACCAATTCAGCGAATCATTACTACAACATACTTTCGTCTATCAATACTTTTGTTTTTCTGTCTTTTTTTTGCTATTGCATTTTTTTTCCAACTGATCAGCATAGTTCCCAAACGAAACACAAATTAAGAACATTAATCCAGAACTACTTCAGTCAGGAGTATTATGAAAAACTTTTAGGTTATGTGATATACTGGTTTGGATGGCGGAATTATAACACAAACGCCACCTCCATCAATGCTGAAAATAGTTATCATATCAACAGAAGTGGGTGGAAGGTGTCTGAATGTTGCCATTGCTCGTAGATTGAACTAAGATCAGAACTACTTTTGGAACGAGGAAAGGAAGAGATTTTAGTAGGAAAAATTAAGAGAGCCAATTTTGGAAACACTTTGTACAAGGCAGTGATTGGAATTGAACTTGTGATTCGTGACAACGAGGGGGTCTCATTTTCGTCACTAAAATGTCCGTATAAGGTTTGAAATAATTCTATCAGCAATTATAATTCTGGGCAATCTAACTACACCCAAGTTGTAGCAATGGTTTATAATCGCATGCCACTGAGGACACATTTGGCAGAATTATACAGCTGGGTCACGTTTCAAATGAATGGTTTGAAAACATATTTTGCTTAAAGTCAATTGAAATGTTTATCTTTCGATTTAAAACAATAAATTGAAAACCATTACAATTTGGTGTGTCAGTATGTTTGTCCATGCGCTAAATCTCTAGATGACATAGGGGTGAATAAGAGTTGCAAAATATGTTGAATAGTTTACTTGAAAGATACATAAGAAAGCAGCATCAACATAGAGGAACTCGGCTTAAAGTTGATGACCATATAAACATATTTACTTTTTTAAAGTTTTAAATATAATTAATTTTGTTATTAGATAATATTATATTAAAATTAAAATTTTAAACATAATATTAAAAATTAATATATATATAAAATATGTAATTTTTTATATCATGAATTGTATTGATATTTAAGAAATAATATTGAATATATAATTATCTTTACAAAAATTTATTGTAAGCAAGGTTTACTATCAAATTTAGGTTTTATAATGAGGAGGATGATGTTAGAGAAAGAATTATAATGTAACCATTTATTAAAAGATATATTCAATCGAATTATATGTAAGCAAGATCTACTATCAAATTTAGGCTTTATAATAAAGAGGATGATGTTAGAAAAAGAATTATAATATAACCATTTATTGAAAGACATTTTCAATCAAATTATATATAACTCATGAAAATGAATTATATTTAAAAACTAAAGAGAACACATCAAACATAAAATCCAACTCTATCATAACTTTTTGGATCATTATTTTATTTTATTAAATTTTATTTAAACAATTATCATTCAATACAAAATAATAAATTATCATTATTATTTTAATTGTGTTTATAAACTATCATGATTCATATAATATTTTTTCCAAACAAAAAATAAGTATCACATATATAAATTCAAACCATCCATACCATCATATAAATAATTAACAATTAAAACCCCGAAAAAATTAAAACAATGGACTACTTTTCATATATGCAAGAACTTGAAAACCATGTACTTCTACCCCCAAATGTCCAACCATACCCTAATGTCTACAAAGACTTGAAACCTTTCAAGATGCAAAAATAAAACCTATATCTACTAATAATATTTGAGAGGGTGGAAATGACTACCAAGTTCCAAAAATTTATTGAAGACTATGTGAAAACATCACATTTGCAAAAAAATCATTGAATCTATAGAAAACTATATGAATAACCCAAAAATAGCAAAGACCCATTTGATGTTCATGAAAAAAATTAAAAAAACCCTAAAAATGTTTCCTAATTTGAGAATCCTATTTTATGGATATGCATGAAATGATTGAAAAGCCCCAAAACCCTCCAAAAATGTTTTCATGAATCTAGGTCATGTTTACAATAGATTTTAAGGTTATAATTCCTTCTGAATCTGATAGAACTATTTATTTGGATATTTGGGACTTTACCAATGTAGTTTTCATATATTTTTATGAAATCCCACCAATTTAATGAAAAAAGTAAAAAACTAAGTAAAAATAAGAGGAATACATCCAGGAAAGATATCACTGAGGATTTTTGAAATGTCAAAATCACTGTTAGGTAAGATCTCTAATACCATGTCAATCACTACAAGATATTTTAACATCACAAATTACATAGAACCCTAAGAGTAGCTAAGCATAATGCAAAATAAAATTGAGCTTCATTAACTTATTGATTAGTTGATTAGCCAAACTTTTTAAAGAAGTTACATTATATAGTGAGATACTAGGTTACTATAAATGTCAAAAAACAACTCATATTAGAAAATACATAATTTTATTCACATTCATGACATTAACAACCCTAAGTAAGATGATGAATAACCATGTAGGCAAAACCAAAATTAGGAAAAATATTACATTTATAAAAAAGACATAAATATCCAAAATTTCCCTTGTGTTATAGATTTGAATAATGAAAAAAAGTTTCCTTCTTCTTTCCTTCAACCAAAATTATAATGGATATCATATAAATATTTTATAATTATAATTTATCTTATATATAGAGATAGGAGGGACTGTGAATTTTGTCCTATTTCTTTTACTAATGTTACAAATTTTCCAAAAAAAACTAAAGATAGAAAATAGAGAAAAAGAAAAATAGGTTCCAAACATTATAGGAGGATTTCTTTGGACTAGAAATTGGTGTTGAAGATTTTTGAGCCATAACTAAAAAAATTGGATTATTTTTTATCTTGATCAAATTTGAGTGTTCTAAATTACTTGACTACTTCAATGATTATATTCCCCTTAGGGACCACTACATGACTACAATGTGTCAACCACTTAAAAACTACTATAATTATGGTATTTGGGACATTATTAAGGTCAATTATTTTATTGTTCATCTCTTCAAGTGAGACATGGGTTTTAATGAGCATAGTCATTGAAGTAACATTAAAATTACCCTTTCTAAAAAAATATTATATCAATAGATCCCAATGTAACTCTCTAATATTAGATTATAATTATTTATGTTTCTCTATTCTCATTTGAACCTACTTTTGTAACTCACCTATAACTTATTTTAAAATCTCATTATTTTGAAGAATGTATTTTAACCATTTGAAAGAGGCATCATCTTCAACTTCTCAAAAATTCTAAATTTGACCATTAAGTTGGTGTTAATATTGATCATTTGACCAACATATCATTTCACATTTTCCAAGATATTCACCTCATTAGTGGGGAATTTGATATGTTTCTTAAAATTGATTGTCTCATTCAACTTCACCACTTTCTCAATATACTTCATAACTTCAAAAGTTATTCTAAACACAACATTCAAGGGTATTATAATAGGCATTATATAAATTGATGGTTTCAGTGCCATCCTTGTTTATTCTCAAGAACTTAGGAACTATTCATGCCTCTATAGAGTTGAGGAGATAGTTGACATGTCCAACCATCAAACTGAATCTTCCAATTACTCCTATGTGAGTTCATCCTCCTCAAACCTCTTGATCATTATTTTCATCGTCTCTTGTATATTATGAATATAACTCTCTCTGGATACTTATCCTAGTGATACTCACATTAGGTTATAATCACTCAAGCTTATTTCCTCTTCTTTATTTTTAGTTTTGGCTTGTAATTTTTTAAAAATTGAGATCCTAAGGGATTTGATATTAAGCTTGATTTGGCGTTTGACTTATTTGGAGGTGGAATATCAAGGATATTGGATACAACATTGAATCTTAAATTTTTCCTTTAATAACCTTCTTCCTTTTTCTCATCATGGGCTACATCCATTCAAAATACATTTGATTGAAGCTTATCAATTCAAAAATCAAAGGTGGTGGTTTAGGTTGCTTTAGAGGTGAAGATTATGGAGGAGGTAGAATGAATGGAAAAACTATGGGAGAAGGAGATGAAAAGACTAGTAATTCAACATAATAAACAACTACACATTGAACTATTTCTTGTGTAGAGGAAATATACTATTGAGTGGTGTTTTTAATTAATAGGTAATGGTATTTGATAGTAGAGGATGACTGTAATATATTAAAATTTTATCTTTCAACTTCTTATAAACCTTTAGAACTACTTAATAAGTCTTACTAGGATGCTTTCACTAATTAGAATCTTCATCATATACATCATTATAACTTACAAAGGAGAATTAATGAATTGCAACACTATCACTATTTCTTCCATGAGTCTTTAAAATAAACACAAGAGATATTTTTGTAAGTTCTATATAGATTGATATCTTAGAACCCCTTGTTCTAGTGAAATCTATAAGATGTTCATTGATCCAATCTATGGATTGGACCAACATGTGCTTTGTTCACATTTGAAAATATGATATATCTTAGACAAAATAGTTGATGGTTGACAATGGGGCACCCATGAATCCCTCCGCATAAATGGAATCGAGAATATAACTTTTATCATCAATCATGCCATTGGGGCCCTATGTGTAAGTTAAGGCCCTTATTTTATCCAATATTAATCTACCCAAGTCACACCCTCTTACTCCATACTTATTATAAAAATTTCCCAGCAATCTTTAAAATGTGAAACATACTCACAAGAGGCACCAATTATAAGGTGATTTCATACAAGCCTTTTATTATCAAAATAAGCCTGGATATCATATGAATGGAAAGTGAACTATGAAATTTTGTATTTTATATCCCAATTATTCACTGCATTCTTCCATGTGTCATGTCCAAAAGGGAAATGGAATGCAACACATAAAACATGGCTATTTATATCAAATTTGTGCAGTGCACCTAACTATCTACACAATTCAATTAGTAGGATTTTTTTATTGGGTAACCTAGGTAGTCATAGATTATATCTCTTGAATCCTCCAACTCTAATATATGTTAATTTTTAATATTGAATTAAGGAGCTTCTAGACTCTAAAATAATTTTAGTTACTTCATTAGAGAAATTTTATTCCAAATCCTAGTCTAAATCTTGGACTACTCCCATAGTAAGTACATAATTTTGTCTCATGAAATTCTTGTTTATCTAATCTAGATTCAATTAAAAGTATAATTCATACACATAGGTGTATTTATTATTAGTGTATTCTTATGTTAGACTAGGGTATACTCTTTGAGAAGCTAATGAGTACAATAAGTAGGAGGCAATGAAAAAATACTTGGTTGACTTCATATTGATCAGTTGTTAGTGCAGATCTTTAGTGATCAACTCTCCCCATTATACAAATTGATTCCCATTCTAGATGATATTCACTCACATAAAAATCCATGTATATAAATTCATGTTTTTTTTCATGCCTGACCACATGATTGAGAAGATTTATCACATCTAATATCTCTTATTTGAACTTTTATTTATAAAATCTATTTAATCAATTGAACATTTTCCTTGTCTTATTTTTTAACCATGAATCATTTATGATGGGCAAGTGCTTTTTGGTATTTTTCTCCCTATAGTATTGTCTTGCTTCTATAGTATTTATTACATAAGTTTCATGTACATTGATTCTCAAGGTTATACCCATTGACCTTCCATACAATTTAACCATCAAAGCCACATCATTTGATTTTATTTCTTTTGTCCTTGGGTCATAGTGATAAGAAAAAGTGAAAGTCAAATTTGAACACTGCACTAAGATAAGGAATTCAATTACCTCAAACAACCCACTTTCTAAAAGGTGAAAAATCATAAAAATTATATTTTACATATTAAGCCTTTTATGAAAATCTTCCAAGTCTACATGGTTGTTCTAAGAATACCCAATTTGAGGAAGGTTTATCTCAAGTACAAGTAAAGGATCAAACCTCATATGTTTTTGCTTCATTTCTTTCTAATTTGTTTAGTTGGAGGGTTGTTGCAATAAGAACACACATGTTAGGAAAATAAGGAGGAAATAAGTGTTTATGTATTTGCAAAGAGTATAATATAGTGGTCATGAAATAATGTATATCTTATTTAAAATATATTTGAAGAAGGTAAGGTGAAAATGAATAATTTTTTGGCTCCCTGAGCAAAATAAATCTCCCTATGGTTGAAAACTACTACCAATGTTAACTAATACTGTTGAAAGTTATACCAATGGGAAGTATTTAGAAAAAAAAAAATTTAGATATTATTTCAAAATAATCTATCTTTATTAGATAAAATGAGTACTAGGTAGAGTTTTAGAAGATGTTGGGATGGAGTTGTAGTAGAAATTGAGCCACATAATTAATTTTTAAAAGGTCTCATATTTTTTTTTAATGCACAAAGGTAATTATTTATTATATATCTGATGTGCCACACATCCATACAATCGGTCCCTATTTGACCCAAGGGGAAACTAAAATACAAGGTTATGACAATGATGCATGGGTTGGCCATCATAACATGAATTAAGATAGCTCTCTATCTTCATTTCTTACAATCATTAGAAATTTTTCAGAATGAAATAAAAGATAAAACTCAATCGTAGTGATTCCTAGGATCCCTAAACTATTGTTCTCCATTATACCAAAACCAAGATCAAGATAAAAAAATCCTCCAAAGTAGATATAAAAGGAAGCTACTCCATGGACCAAAAAACAAAGGGATTAGTCAGGATCAAGACAAAAGGTTAAAATATTACTAAGTATTGATCTCTCTAGATATGGATTTATGATTCTTGGAATAGATGTTTCATATGAAGCATGTGGAGGTGCATTTATAGAAACAAATGAAAACAAAAGGGAAGAAGTTTGATATTATTGTAATGGATCCTATAACATTACTTATGAGGCCTATCATTCTACTAAAAAAAGTTGTTAGTAGTAAAAATTTGCATGCTTAAACTCATAATATTTATGCTTCTAAAGATTTTACTTTTGAACATTGTGACTTGATGTAGTTCTAGTAAATGATCAAGAAACCTCATATCCAAAAATTTGGCAACCAAATCCTAAAAATATGTGCAATATGGTTTTTAAACTTTGACTTCTATGTCTAGTGTAAGAAAGGATCACATAAATGCATACTTAACTTTATGTATAGAAAAGAATCACAATGCTACAAAATTAATATATGTTATAATAATGATTTAATATTTTAGGATGATTTAAACTTTAGTATACATGATTATAATATTGTTATTGTTAGTATCCTATGAATAGAAGAATAATGATTTAAAAACTGGCTAAAAGTTCCTATAGAACTCAAAATCAACACAGAACTACTAAGCATAGCCATCAAATAGATCATGTAAAAATATTTATTACATAACACTCATATATATTATCATCCTTAAAAAATAAATATTTAGACAAAGGATATAAATGTCTTAAATAACTACTTTTGTATTCTCAAATCATAATTATCACTTGAAGAGTTCAAGATTATTAAATATAAAGCCATATTTTATAGAGACGTTTATATTACTATCAGGAAAAATAGTTTAACAAAAACCTTAACCATTGAACCTATTCAAATGCTAAGATAATATTTGACAAACATAACTTAGAATAATTAGATTGAAAATCTGATTCAAACACTAATAGCCCTTGGTTCCATATTATTTTTATCCACAAAGATATTATTCTTTATTCTAATAAGGTCTAATTTAAATTTACATGTGAACACTTGTATGAAGCCATTGATTTTGAATATAATTTTACCGGTTGTTCATATAACCATGATACTATAATACTATGTTATAAAAATTATTCATAAGTTATTAAAACACCCTAATATGGATACTACTTAGTTAACTAATAGTTTATTAGAAGAAATTTCATTCCATTATGAGAAAGGTGAAAGATTGATTCCATATTTATTTTTCATAATTTTTAGATTTTGGATGTCTATGATTCAAACACAACATATAAGTGATGATGAGGATGACATAATTATTTATATGTCTTTTGAAAGTCCTATAAAAATACATTAACTTTGGAAGCATGGATAGACCCTTTTGGTGTTTTGTTTGCCACCTAATGCTAGAGACATTTCACATTCTAAGAAATGGGAGGTTTAATCATTACACCTAAATATGGTGATGTATATGTTTTATAAATTTAACAAAATCCCTAGATTTGAATCTATTTATGTTGGACTATGTGGACCTATTTTAAGGTCATATCCTTGGTTATCAAGGTGGGCCTATCTCCTGACATTTTAGCTATGTCATGTTATACCTTAGTCACATGGATGATTACATGGTTTAGATACTTTATTATTTGTATCCCTCTATTATTTCAAGTCATGAGACCTGACATATAAGGTAGTGATGTGTATGGTGGGGGCATCATTCTTTCTCTTTTCTCTCATGATTCTAGATGCCCTCTAGATAGTATTCCAACTTTTAGTGATAATATGACCTAAAAATATTACTCTTAGTCTTTTCATTTAGGTGGATGGGATTTTAATCCACTTTCTTTGGTTACCTAGGTTTATGGTTTTGCTTACTAGATAACCCCTTCATTGGTGAAAACCCCCATTTTTTTTTCCATATAAATAATCCCAAGGATCATTTATTATCACGAGTTGAAGCGGACAAGTAATATTTGCAGTTTGAGACCTTTTATAAGTCCTTATAATTTATTTGGTCTTAGGGTATTTACTAACAAACTACTTCAAGGATACCTCCTCTAGAAATTTCTTATATGTTTAGAATTTATACCAAGATTAGGTATGGAGATATCATCATGGTTATGATTGCATATATGTTTAACTATGTTGGATAGTTGTGAATTTGAAAACATATGAGACCAATGTTTTGTAATTATTTTATATTGATTAATGAAAAGTATTTTATAATTTATTGATATCATATCAAATATTTACTATATGTATGTAAAATCATACTCATTTCATGTGTATATATTTTAAGTTGAATTATCTCATTAATTACTATTTGATATTATAAGGGAACTAACTATTTTAATCATACCTCATGATATTTTACTATGCTATGAAATATTTAATAATTATGTTAAATGTATGTAGGATACTTGTAATTGGAGGATATTAATTCAATCTTAAGCCATGTTTCCATTTTCCCCCAAATAACACTTACTAGTATCTATTATAGGTGAGGAAGCATTGAAACTTTATTACACAAATGAGCTCTTTGAGGTAGATTGGGAAATTTATCCTAGAAAGAGTTACGTCCTTTAGTGCTATAGATCACATATGTAATGAGTCTATTCCTTTTAACTGTTTACTTCAAAATTCATAAATAATACATAGTAGCAAAGATAATCATGATATGAGTCAATATATCTCCCAAAAATCATCAATGCAAACTGAAAGTTATCCAGTATAGATCTTATTGACGTCTATAAAATGTTTTTATTCAAACAAAAAATTTAGATGTAGATTTCATTTAATAAATTTATTTTACAAGGTCGTGTACTTGGTAATTTTGATGGAAACTAGTTTAATATATTGTCTTAAGAGCACTTCAATAGTTTCTAAAAGAAAGGGTACAAGTTTGTCCATATAGGCCAACTTGAATGGGTTATCCTCCCTTTATTTATAAAAGGGCTTGATGTTCCTATTTTCTCTATCCTTATTGATATCCATATGAATAACATATCTAATGATATGTTAGTAGCCATAAATGACAATTCCCATGAATTAAAATTAACTTATCCTATCTATGATAACTTAATGGTAGGTCTGGAAAACAAAACAATCTTATAAATTCTAAAATGTATTATTGAGTTTAAAAACCTTGATATGGTTCTCATATCCAATGTATTTAGAATTATGACCATATACGGTTTTTAATATTTCAAACATCTAGTTATCCCATCTAATTATGTACAAAAAGAACCATCTATCATGGTGATAGTCATTAGTATAAAAACCATTGGTGATCAAGCATAACTTATCTATTCAAAAATAATGGATTACTAACTATTATAAGTGCATTATTTCTTGCTCAACATGTCCTAATTTATTTGGAAATCATATAACCTCCTTTCACCTTTTATAGTAGCTCTTGTTTATGCTCATGGTTCATTGGTCTAAGAACTCTTGAAATAAATTAATGGTCCATCTTAGTTTTCATGTTGAACTGGAACCCAAAAGTACTTGTATTAGAAAAAACACATCTTCGTGATATAATTTAATATTAATAGTTTAGATCTAGAACAGAGTCTTGTTCCCTTAATTTATGTGTGAATGTTTCACTCGATTTATTATCTGCATCTATATCCCAATTTTTATTGGGTGTATCTCAATTTGTATGCATCGCGGGACCTTATAATTTCCTTTGGTATAAATATTGGTATCATATAAATAAATTTCATGTTTACCACTTGGCTTGAAAATTTCATCCCAACCTACATTTCTCCTGTTGAAACAACTTTCTATAAATATCCCAAAACTTCAGTCAAAACATCAATCATATAAAGAACAATCCATGTTACAAAAACATTAAATATTAACAATAATGTTTTTTTTTAAAATTGGCATAAAGGTAAAATTTTGAATTAATATCCTTTTATAATGTCATGGCCATATGTTCCAAA
Source organism: Torreya grandis (assembly GCA_037957365.1). NCBI lineage: Eukaryota > Viridiplantae > Streptophyta > Pinopsida > Cupressales > Taxaceae > Torreya > Torreya grandis. The sequence continues at coordinate 139,425 of JARHVA010006213.1, forward strand.
TTATAAAAGTTTTACGGTTTAGGGAAATAATGTTTTCCACTAAACCACCCTTTGAACTCGGGAAAAAAGATAAAAACCACATATTTTCAAGCATGGAAAGATTATAAATTTGTTTGGTTAAGTGTTTATTGAGTGGACTGGTTGGCTGGGACCTCCCAATCATGTGAACACACTATGCATCCCATCACATGCTTATAAACATTCTAGTGAAGTTTGATCATCTATGCTTCATGTGTACATATATGTGCTCACCCTCGGTCACATGATCACATCGATGGAGGCCATGTAGAGCATACCTATGACACACATAAGTGCACCCACATGTTATTTTTTAAAATTTATTATAATTTTTTTTTAATACTTTAATAAAATTAATATGAAACTTGATTGTTTCCTTCCTTGTGGCTTAAATATTGTAAATCAAGAGTCCATTTTTTGAACCATTTATGGAATCCAAGAGTTGTTTTTTATGAGGTACACATGGTATAATAATTTTGTTGAGAAATATCCCCAATAAAAATATATTTATGTTTTTGTGACTAAGTTTATAAAGTGCATTTTAATTAACTTAAAAGTTATTTTTATTCACATATGCTAAAAAGTAACTTTTTGTGTCTATTTTACATGGGTGAATGGATATAAAGTATAAGGGGCTTGATTTTGGGTGGAAAAGTGTAACTCAAGTTCAAATTGAATTTATTTTTAGGTTTGGGGGGAGGGGAGAAAATTCCTTCCCTCCATTTTACCAATTTTTTTACAAATAGTTAGTCCATAGTCATATCAAGTGGCTGCCTCATGTTGATTCTAAGTGTTGAACCAAACATTTTTATTATTTTGTATTGTAATTCCTTCCCCTTATTTCCTTTGCAACTACTATTATGCTACCAAAATTTATAACCAATTGGTGAATATAAACCCAAATATCATGTTATTTAAATGAATATGATTATTTATCAAAACTTTAGAAGTTTATTTTTCATTTTCATATGCATGTAAATGGTGGACGGTTTTCTTATCTTCTTGGCTTCTTGTTCTGTAGAATCTTGCATCATTCCTATTGCTGTTTATGTATTCACTATCTAAACACGGGATCAATTTTATGGGTGGCATTTATTCAAACAACTCAAATTTATCCACATTTCAACATGTTTTTCCTTCTTTTCCCCTTTATTTTGCTCTTTTTAATGAGTATGGTTAGGCTAACATTTCATTTGAAAGTAATCTGATTCTCTCATTTTATCTTGATTTCTAAAATAGTTCATTTCCATTAACATGTTTTTGAATGAATATAAATGCATTAAATTTTAAAAAATCATCCACATTTTTCTTATTTGAATCCAAAACACTTATTTATTTGGACAATCTATATGTATATTTAATTGTTTTTAGAAACATGATTAAAACATATAGAAATGAGACAAGGAAACGTGCATATTCATCTTATATGTTAAAGTATAAAGAATGTTTTAAATTCTAGAACCAATATAGGCCCCTTGAATGGGATAATTTGTAATAAACTAACTAAGTGAGATGTAGTCTAATAATACCTAGTTTATATAGACCTTGGAGATAAATTTAGATCTCTTTTCAAGAGAGTTTGGGCATCCCTATCCATATTAAGTTGGTGTGTTAAAGAAATCATCAATAGTTTAGAAATAGAAATATGGTTGAACATAAATATCTCTAAATATGAAATTTTTAACCCAAAATTTTAAATTTGATAATTTAAAAGCGTTGTCCACGCTAAAGAGTTGTAAATGATAAACTATAAAATTGACAAATTATTACTAGATCAAACTTTGTTGGGGCTAAATTTGAGTTTTTAAAATTCATTGAAAATAGAAAATCTAAAGCAAACAAAGGAAAATAGAAAACAAGATAATTCAGTCAGCTAGTAGTTCACGTATTGTTACAATAGTTCCCTTTTTAATCCATTTATTGCCACTCAAAACCCACCAATGGCCTAGGTTTTTCTTGGTCAACATAAATTCCATATTAACATTATAGCAGTTGCCCATGACTTACCAAAAAATACAAAAAAGTTTTGACCTAGGTATTTTCATGGTGGAAACCCCACTACCGAAGAAGATATTCAAGTGTTCAAAGATGCTATTATCTAAACATAAATTAATCATGATGATGTGTCTTGTAAACTATTCTCATACACTATATATGAAATTAAATATGGTATTTAGGATTGCAAAATGGGTCTATGACTTCCTAAAATGATTTAAAATTTGTGTTTATCAATCACTCAGGATACCCATTAATTTTTCTTATATCATCACTTTGTTATTTCCTATAATGCATACTTATATAATCTTTATTAAAGGTTGAAAGAAAATACACTCAAATATAAGTGGATATCATATAGACATGATTAAGGACTTTGGATTCAATGACATCCATGTTCTTTGTAAGAACTCTAGCAATCCTTACATCCTTGTCTTTCACTTAGAGTGAGGTTGTCAAGATTGAACAACAAATTGTACCAAAAGGTTATATATTTGGTTCTTTACCTTTAATTGGCCATCTAGGTGCTTATAATACTATTTTAGTAATCAACCATGTTCTTCAATAGAACATTCCATTGATGAATCCAATCCTAGGTGCCTCGTATGCAATACCAAATTTAATGTTCAATCTAACACCCATGAAATTTATACCTAATGGCCAACCTTATGTTCCTCTAAACAACACTCAGGTTCTACTTGATGAGAATTTAAATATAATTTATTTCCACTTAAAGGGCCTACAACATCTTATTCACTGGAGAATAATTCTATACCAACACAAACTAATAAATTGGTAGAATAAAATAAACATGGATATAACATTGTAGATGACCTGAATAAAATCAAGGCCAATGTAACAATGTTTGATTTACTTTAAATATCTAACCATAAGGATATTTTATTAAAATAATTATCCTCTCTTAAATGGAAAGAAGATAATATGATTACTAAAACTCATGTTGTTATTTATAATGAAAAGACTGGAAATCTTTATTTTTTCCTAACAGACTAAATTTTTTATAAAAAATACATAACTATTTGGTGGATTTAGGTGCTTCTAAAAATGTAATTCCATAATAAATTTGTCATAGATGGGGTATGACTCCTATGAATTCAAATAGAAAAGTTATTCAATTGGCGAAATTGGAGGTTGTTGGTGAACTTAACAACATTCATATGTAGTTTATTTATATTCCAAGAGTGAAACAATTTACTCATATTCAAGTAGTGGATATACCTAATGCTTATGATATGCTCCTAAACAAATATTGGTTGAGAACATTTAATGGTTATATATAAACAAAATTATCTAACATGTGGATCCCTTGGTAAGGCATACCCAATCATATCCGAATCAAAAAATAGTTAAAAATGACTTATATGATCACTATATACAAAAAAGTAAATAAAATATTATATGAATAATCTAAGCTTGAGTTCAATGTATTTTAAAAAGAGGTGGAATATTATAATAAATTTTTTGTTAACATGTCGATCATGTAAGATAAATCTAAATCTAAGGAGTTGGATCAGTTGGATGAGGAGTATACCCTTCATGCACCCAAGGTCCAATCATTATATGGTGCTATAATAGCATGTGATAATGTGAAATAATATGATCTATTCAAGAATAAAGGACTTTCAAGATTTTAAATGAGATAATTTATTTTAAGGATAGTTATATGCATACTTATGATATTGAGGATCAAACCAGATGGTCCTTATCAGTTGAGAAAAAATTCATGACCACTTGGAATTAATAAAATAATCAAGGATATCAATATTTTAGCCTAACCACCTTTTAGATTCTATTATATAAAGCTAAAGATCATTTATGGACCTTGAAGTTTGATGGTTCTAAGTTGAAGAGTATGTGTGGATCTAGGGTTAAACTCATTAATCCATAAGGAAAATAATACTTGGTTATATTTCACCTATAATTTGCATGAAAAAATAATGTGTATGAATATGAGGCATTAGTTCATGGTCTCCAGTTTACTCTCAGAAAGAAGTTTAAGAATATCAAAGTGTTTGTTAATTCAAAACTAGTGGTAAAACTAGTAAGGACCTAGTATGCTTATAATGACAAGTGTCTATCTAGATATCATATGTGGGTATGGAATTTAATTGAATAATTTGATGCATTCAATATTAAAACATTACCTTGTAAAATAAAGTATATGGTGAATGCAGTAGTAATAAATGCTAGCACCTTAGAACCAAATTTTGACTCTAAGTTAACAAGATTATCATTAAAGTTAATCTTTACTCTTATTCCCAATAATATATGGAACTTATAAATATTTTATGATCATCATCATAACATTTACTTTATCAAAAAAACTTATATATTTGAGTCTTATATCACTGATGAAGATGACCAAGAAGAGTTTGAATCAGATGAAGATGGAGTGATCAATTTAAAAACTAACAACATACCAAAGGTCATGGTCTAACTAGAAAGACTATTTGACAAGGATTATCAAGGTGAAAAGTAAAAATCAACCTCCACCAATGGTATGTTATACCAAAATTACAATCTATACAATGCTAATGAACTAAGAAATGTGCTTATAGGCACAAAATGTAGTAGAGGGAAAAGTGAGATTTTTTTAGTACCTAAAGGACTTCAAGTATGTTATAACATAGATCTAAGAGGAATTAAAAGTGTTAAAAGAATATATTTTCACACATACTATTCCTCTCAAGTTGGGAATCAAACCATTTTTTCAAAGGCAAAGGCATGTGAAACTATTTCTATAGTATGTAATATTCAAGAAAGTGTATAGATTATTTTCAGGAAAGATCATCTTTCCCATTTGGCACTCCATGTGACTGGTAAATATACTACTAGTTTGAAGTAATAATAGATAAATATGGATCTTAAAGAGTTTTTTAGCCTAAAAATATGCTAAAAAATAATAACTAACCCCTACCTTGACTAGATGAATATTTATATATAATGAGTGACTCAGAAATTATGTCATCTTTAAATGAATATTCAGGGTATAATAAGGTAATGGTCATCTATGAGGACCAAATTAAGAAAAATTTTGTAACTAAGAGGCATGCATTCATACAAAAGGATGCCAATTATCCTAATCAATGTGGGTGCCACCTTTTATAAAGCAATGTATATTGAATTTAAATATCTTGTCAGTAAATGCATAGTTATATACATGGATTTATTAATTATCTTTTATAACAATTAGGAAGACCATGTGAAAGATCTAAGATTAGTATTGCAATGGTGCAAAGATCATGGGATCTCCTTAAACTTGGATAAGTGCATATTTGAGGTCATAAAGGGAAACTTTATAGGCCACATCATTTTAGAATGAAGAATTTTATTAGACCCAGAAAGGCTACAAGTAATCCTAAAATTCTCATTACCTAGTATTAAAAAGGAGATGAATTCATTCTTTGACAAGATCAAATTTGTAATGAAATTCATCTTGGGCTTCATAGTGAGTGTTTAACCTATAAAAACATGCTCAATAAGGATTCAAAAATTGAATGTATGACTAAATCACAAGAAATTTTTTACTAATTCACAACATTAATTATAAATACATTTGTGTTTATAATTCATGCCTACACACAACCCTTCTACATCTAGTCATTCATTTTTGAACACTCAAGTGTTACAGTCCTAACATAGAAAAAATAATATATAAATGAGAGACCTATCTCATTTATGATCTATCCACTTCAAAATGTTGAAGCTAGGGTATTCAATGATAGACAATTTTTTTTTCTACTTAATCAAAGAAGTAATAAATATTAGGCACTACATTATTTATAGTAGGGTACTTGCAGTTGTGCCTAACCTAGCTATGAAAACTATGCTAATGAAAAAAGAGATAAGAGAACTAAGAGGAAAGTGGATTACTATTCTCTAAGATCTTAATTTGGAGATCCAAATAATTAAAATTGTAAAAGTTCAAGGACTCAATAAGGCCATGGATGAAGTAGGTCCACAAATAATTTTTTAACAATATCCAATGCAAACTATAACTAATGATGATTGGTAGTAGGATTTGGTCTACTATTTTATCAATAATAAATGACTGTATCATCTAAATTCCTATTAGAAAAAATACTTATGCCTAAAAAGTAAAAATTTCATGATAAAAATAGGCATACTATACATAGTAAATCATGAAATCATATATCTAAGCTACCTAAACAAAGAAGAAGAAATGAAAGTAGTTTGTGGTTTCCATAGAAAATATAGAAGTGATCATAGCTTGAGGATTGTTATAAACCATTAGATAATCAGGATAGGTTATTAATGGTTTCATGTTTTTAAATATGCCCATTCTCATGTCTAAAGTTTTCATACCTTCCAAGTTACCATAAATAGAGGATGTACCCCTACCATGCCATTACGATTAGTTATTGAGGTTAGACATTTTGTAAAATGGGAATTTGGACCAAATCGCAAGAATATGATAATTTCATGACTTACGTGGAAATGAACTTTCTAGAGGACCATAACATCACCAGGTTTGGGATGACTACTACTATGATATGTGATAATGGCCCTACTCTCTCCCCACTATAATTCATTGAATGGGATTATGATAACTAGTTAATTCTCAAAATATAATTTAATTATTACGTGCAAGGTAATGGGGTTGTTTAATTGATAAATAAATTATTTTTAGATTTCATTAAGAAAATCATGAAAAATAACCCTAGGGATTGGAACAAAGTTTTAAAATTTACATTATGGTCTAATAGAACTAAAATTAAATATTACCTAGTTACTTCCCCATATAATCTGTTATGTGGCCAAGATCTTATCTTTCCTATGAAATTAAGAATCCCAACCTTACAATTCATGAGAGACTACCTCAAAATTGATACTTGATTATTGAACCTAATACAATTGCAAGAAACACATGATGAAACCCTAATGCATTTTATCAAACACCAATAAGTTTTCAAATGCTAGTTTGAAAAAAGAGCTAAATTGAAAACATTTTGAATCTTTGATTTAGTCCTTCTATAGAATAAGATTCTCAATAAAGAGGTACAACATAAAAAATTTGATACTTTGTGGTTGGGTCTCTAAAAAACATCTAAAATCTTGGGTGACAATATATTCTACCTAAAGTGTATAAATAGTGAGTATGTTCCATTGCCCATCAATGGATTGTTCCTCAAACACTAATTCCAAGCTTGAATGAGCCTAGAAATTTATTTTACAAATTGTTTCTTTCCTTTTCTTGTTCATGTTTCTACTTTCATTTTTAGTTTAGTTTTATTTTATTATTTTTATTTATTCTCATTTTTGATTAAATTGCATTGATTGTCTCTTTTAGGCTCAGACCAATTGTTTTTCCCTTTAGGTTCCCTAGTTGGTCAAAGAATGAATAATAAATGGTTTTTAGTTGAGTGGCATGAATGAAACTTTGGTGATTAAGTACCTTGATTAGTTTACTATATTAGTGATTTAATAATTTGGTTAAGGGTCTAAGTTAATAAAATCAGTAAATAATATTGCAATAATTAAGAAATATATTTGTGTAAATTAATTATAATTTAAACCTTTATAAAATAATTAATAAATGAAGAGAGTGTAACCCAGCTTAAACTAGACTAAGATAGTTAAGACATGGTCTAACATTTGTTATAAAATACTGGGATAGGAGTGCCAAAATAGGACACCCTAGGGTCCAATGATATAGTCCTATTCTATCTATATTATCCAAGAGATATGACCTTTTTAGGTTTTTTCCATTGTCTCTATGTGAGCCTGCCTGTGAAATTTTGGAGGCTAGATGTCTATAAAACTCCATATAGAGTTGATTTAGTCTTTAAACCCTATACTTCATTATGATTTGAAAAAAATTGAGAAAGAGGGGGGTTAGAGTGTGTAAGATGCACTAAATGTGTATCCACACCCTTTGTGCAGGCATGTTGCCTACATACCAATACTCTGAAGATGGATCAAGCCATATGTAGTTCTTTCGCTTGATGTGCTTTGTGAAATTCTATGTATGAAGATATAAAATACTAAAATTATGTGTGATTGAGGTCGATAGGGACTGGTGTGAGGGTTTGGATGTGCATGTAGCTATATTGGATTGTTATATGTAAAGAATAGAGAAATATACCTAAGTAGTCTTAATTGTATTCTTGTTTGCTTTGTGATATTTTCCAATCCCTTCTAAATGAAGATTGAATAGGATTTTATAGAGATCTATTGATCATGGATCAAATGTATTCATCTTAGGCCAACATAATGAGGAAGAGGAATTAGGAGAAAATAGTCACTTAGGCTCAAAATGTGATTGGATAAGAGCACCAAACTTAGACACCCTAGGCTTTGGTGTAATAGTCGAAGTTGGGTGTTATTGTCTTGAGGGTAAAAAACCTTAGAGGATGGAATTGTCATAGGAAAATAATCCTGTAAGAGGTGGAATCACTATTTGAAAGGATATATATGATTGAAACTTATTGAAAAGGTGTCTAGAAGGGTCATGAGAGAAAGTAAGAGGTGCCTATGGGTTAGGTGTCATAAGTCGCACTCATTTTATCAATTTTCACATTTTATATGACTATGTTCCCCCCCACTCTGCTTTATTCTCATGACGCAACCAATTGAAATACTAGTATAAAGGAAAAATAGAAAGTGTACCTAAACTTACCTACAAGGGTGAAGCTCATGAAGTTGTTTGATGTTGGGTATATGTAGAGAGAGCATGTTGTGAAGTGTGAATATGCAAGAGAAAAAAAAATATTAGATTAGTTATTAATAGATATGCTATATCTAAAATAAGAACGTACAAAATTAGGTAAGAGAAAGAGGAAGATAAAAGAATGAATACACCTAAGTACTTAAACCAATACAAAACCTATTATGATGCTAAGTGATGTTGGATGATGCTGAGTAAAGCTAGATATGTGTTGTGGCAAGAGTAAAATCATGAATTGAGTTGAGTGCTCAATTTCATGAGAGTGGCTTGAGAATGCAAAGGCTAGCCCTTTGGCTTCATTATTTCCCACTAAGTGAAGCCATGTAATCATACATGTGCTAATCAATCTTTGGACTATGTGTCCAATCCCTTTGAGTATGTGGCTCAAGAATACAAAGTCTAGCTAGACCTTTGGCTCCATCATAACCCCATGAAGTGAAGCTATGTACTGATATAGATATGAAATGTGTGTCATATGAGAAGGCTCCTAAAGCCCATGAATGTTCTCTAATTTGAAAATATGTCATGGATAGCTGAATGTGCGCTAGAAACTAGGCCACTCTTAGTTACTCGAAAAAGTTGGGGATTAAGCTTGTATGAAAGCCACTACAAAACTAGGCAATAGGCTTATGTGGAAGCCACTAAAAAAATGTGGAGGTTAGGCTTGTATGAAATCCACTCAAAAATGATGCCAACCACCTGTAGATGGATCAAGGCACATAACTTTTGAGAATTCTTCTATAATATACTAAACTTGGAAGAAAATAAAAACTAATATACCACGCACATTACCCCCAATCACTAGTGTCTATAACATGGATTTTGATCTAGAAGTTATACCAACTGCCTAATGTAAAACTAGAAGTAAGAGTCATCATGCTGCACATGATGCCCTCGATATCTAGATTCTCTAAGAATAACTATACTAAAACTGCTAAATTTAAACTGGTCTATATGTTCAAAATTGTAGCTAAGCTTACTTTTTTACCTATTTCTAGAAAATCTAGGTTTTTTGTTGTTTAGATAGGAGTGTTGAAAACAAGACACCCTAGTGTCTAGTGTTGTTGTCCATATGCAACACTATTATCCTTTACTAAAATTAAAGATTATTCTAGAATCATCACTATTTTTTTGTCTATTCTACTTGGTTTGACCTCTGATTACTATTCTAAGTTTTCTAATAATTGATTTTTTGATTGGTAAGAGCTCTGGTCTCTATGACAAAACCCCTATTCCCCCCCCCCCCTCTTCGAAGGGTAGGAATGAAGACCCTATAATGACTTCCCTCACAAAAAAGAGCTCTAAAAGTGTGTTATGCTATGAAATTCATGATATAGTAAATGATAATCAACAAGATATCTCAAGATATAGCATGGTTTCTATTGGAGATTATTAGATCAAATAGATGTATGCTTAGATATATATAACAATGTAATAGCATGTGTAATGTATTGATTTGAAACTAGAAATGTTTGTTGTTAGTTATTAGTTGTCATGGAGGGATGGAGCATGATATCCATCATGGCATCTAAGAAATTAAGAGAATGTATGATGTGGATCATGGAATTGAAAATAGTGAGAAGCAAAAAAGCAAAAAGCACATAAGGCAAGAAGCAAGAATTATAGAAGAGTGGCTAAGGGTCCAAGTAAATAAGGGATATGGGCACATGTCACTCAAACTGGGAAAATTTGCATACAAGGCATGTTGAAATGCCACATACACATAATTGAAAATAAGTAAGGTTAACATGAGGGCCACAATCATAGATAAGAGTACAAGTAAAGGACATTGCCAAATGTCCTAAGGCACACACAAAAATAGAAGCAAAGGACATTAGAAAATGTCTTAAGGCACATATAGGAGACAAAATAGGAACTAAGAAATGCAATCACATATAGCTACGTAAATCAAGAAAGGAATGCATGTAAATTTTATAAATACAATAACATCTAACTAATCAAAGCAATAAATAAAATACGGCATACATAGTGTACAAGACTAGGTATTTGCTAAGAAATACACAAGTGTTCTATACTAGTGAATGTCGATAGATTAATCCATGTAAGCTAGTAATTAATGTACATCAATATGATAATTAGAGTGTGAGGTGTATGAATGACATAACTTGGATGGAGTAGTCATGTAGAAGATGGCTTGGTGTGTAGATATACTGATGTGTGTCTCGAATGTAGAATTAGGATGCCCTGTCAATGGTTAGAGTGAAGTAATCAAGGATTTAGATGTCATTACGTAAAATCAAAGAAGATTAAGTGAGGCATGGTAATGTAGATAAATTTACAAAAAAGAGCATAGAAAATTAAATGTAAGTCTAGCATGGTAGTAGAAATGTAAAGCATGGATGATGCATACAATTGAAATATTTTAATGTTTTGGAATTATTGGAATGTTTTTGTATTTTGTAATGTTATATTATTTTTGTATTTTTTACACATTTAAATGTTTTATTATATTTTTAAATGTTATATTTTTTTGTATTTTTGACATATTTAAATGTTTTTTTATTTTTCACATCTTATATTATTTTTTGATTTTTAACATATTTGAATGTTTTTAGATTTTTTACATGTAAGATATGCAGAATCAAGCGTAAAGGAGATTATATAAAAGAAATACTAAGAAACTTTGTATAAGTAAGCAAAAATAAACTATGTATAAGTAATTTAAAATAAGCAATATCTACATAATGATGTAAAAGACTAGGATAGAGGGGTTAAAAAGTCCAATAATGGAGCTTGATGGGGATCGAGATGGAGGAAAGGATCACAAACATCATAAAATGCCTCAAGATCATCATCATAAGTATCATCATATGTCCTAGATTGTGTATGCATAGTGGCTATCTCCTCAGGTGTCAGTAATATATGTGCTCTTCATGTAGTTAGAGATCTATCACTTGTAATGGTGTCATATCGTTGTTGGTGAAATGAAGGTTGCTCTAGTGGTGAAGATCCTGAGTGTCCTCAGGGAATTTTAACTCTAGTAATAGATGGATTTGGTGGAAGTGGTAAATATGGTGTTAGTGTTGATGTAATCTGAATATTACCCTAAACCTATAGTTTATCTAATTGGTATTATAAATTTATACATGAGTTTGTATCATGCCCTGTGATCCTGTGAAAATGATAAAATGGGTGACCATCTTGATATGATAACTTGCTAATAGATATGTTTTTATTATAGGTAGTGTTATTAATCCATCATCAAGTAACATTTTTAGTATAATTTATGGTTGGTGTTGTGTGTTGCCTGCTTGAATATGAATGACTGACTCAATATCCATAAAGGTAACCATGTGATATGTATGTGCCAATTGATATATATATGGTTGTGAATGTGGAGAATATCCTAAGAGTTTAGTATAAGATACTAAGAGTGATGTAGGATGTTTAATGAGAGATCTAGAGTCATCTTAGTACTCTCTTGTGCCAACTAGTGTAAAGTTCAATCCACACAAATAGTCATCTATGAGTATGGGTGTTGTATCATTGTCTGAAGTATCTTAGGAATCTATATCAACATCAAGTATATATGGCAACTAATAATTTACCACAAGGGGTAACTATGATATGGGAGTCTCATCAACTATAGAAGTAGAAGATGATAGTGTCATGAGAGTATCTATAACTATAAGAGTAACTGTAACTATCAAAGGAGCTATATTTGTAGAATCAAATATTACTACTAGAACTGATGTCAGTGATTTTATAATTGTAATAGATGTAGGAACCATGATTGATGGAGTAGCTAGAATAATTAAAGCTATTATGACTAGCTGAGTTTCTACAACTAAGGATACAACTATAATTCAAGGAGTGTGAGATGTGCTAGTCTCTCCTACCTCATATGTATGTAACTAATCAAGATAAATGTGATGAGGTGGGGATTGAACTATGATATGAGGTGTCCCATCTAGAAAAATAGTCAAAGGTGACTTTGTGATTCGATAATATCTAAATGGCTAGTTCCTAGTTTGGCATGTGTATAGCTATCCTTCATGGACAAATTTAACACACCAATGAAGAATAGAAGGAAATACCCCCATAACATGTATCAAAGTTCATCCAAGTAAAATATTATAATGAAGAGGACCTGACATGACCTAAAACTATGTAGAGAGGGTTTTAGACCCTACCATGATATCCAAAGCAATGGTGCCTAATGTTTATCATGGTATATCATCAAACCCTCCAATATTCTTATATAATTTTTACATGGATGTCATATCTATGCCCGTGGTTTGGAAGAATGTAATATTGCATATATTAAATTTGGAACTATTATCAAATAGAACTCTCTTAGCTACACTTGTTTTGACTTGAGCTTGTATGAACAATGGTAAATTTTGATCATTAACTATCTGAGATGGAATGTCCTCATGATCAAAAGAAATAGCATCCTCTATAGTTTTTAACACGTTCACCACTAATGTAAAATAAGAAGGCTATGAATTAGTGGGATTAGAAGTTTGAGTGAGTGCCTGATAAAGAATGTCTTTGAATACATTGGCTTTTTAAAGTAGTTCTAGCATGGAAATCTTAGTTGGTGTGTTTATCAACTGATCAACAATATCATATGCCTTGTGTGGATCTACCTACATAGGTGGGTTGTGCCTAGAATAGGAAGGAATAAGAGGGTGGTGGGGCTCCTAACTAGGTGGGGGAGGCATGGAAACCATCAAGTAATAGCTCTAACCACATTATATACTATCTATATAGGAATAATAGTAGCTATGGGAGGAGAGTATAGATAATCAATAGGTCAAGGGGGTGGAGGGATAAAACATGTCAACAAAGATCTTTGGCAACAAGTAATGACCTGGGAAAGTGTGAAATGGATTATACAACACAACTCAGCATGAGATAATGGTTATAAGGGAGGTGAGGCAAGAGGGATCTTAATATGTTTAACAATAACTCTCTTAATATCATCCCATATTATGAAAATTAAGCATGAAATGAAAATAATGAGGCTTTCAAATAATATATGGTAAATTTCATCATTCATATACATGATTAGATTGAGTATGGTCTCCTTATTATTTTCCAAAAATGCAAGAAATATGTGTAAATATGTGAGATCCATTTTTTATGTGAAATCTAATTTTAGTTGTAAGGTGATACCTCAAAATTAATGGGACCTAGTATATGCAACTAGGGTTTTCAAAAATATATTATTTTTTCAAATTACAAAGGAATTTTAAATTTCAAATTTAAATATGCAGGTAAAAAATCAAAAAAATATTAGAAAATTCTTGATTTGAAAAGACCTAGTGTATGTAACTAGGGTTTTGAAGAAAAATATATTTTTAAAAATTACTATGAAGTTTTTAAAATTTGATGTTAATTTCTTATTTAAATATGCAAGGAAAATTTTGAAAAATTATTGGAAAATTCTTGATTTGAAAGGACCTAGTGTGTACAACTAGGGTTTGAGGAAAACTAATTGTAAAAAATCAAAAAAATAATATAAAAATAAACATGGAATTTACCCTAAGGTTTCTAGAATTTTTATGCACAAAGTATGTCATGTTCACCAAATGATTTAATAGTTTTTAGAATATTAAAATCTTATTCCTAATTTAGTTAAGGGTCTAACTTAATTAAATTAGTAAATAATATTTCAATAATTAAGCTATTGATTTGTATAATTTAACTGTAATTTCAACCTGCCTAAAAATAATAATAAATGAAGGACTAAGACACTATCATGAATCATGATCTAGCCTTCATTTATTGAAAGGATAGGAGTTCTAACATATGACACCCTAGGGTCTGATGATATGGTCCTTTTCTACCACTATTATCCAAGGGCCTAAACTTTTTGGGGTTTTATCCAATATCTTGGTGTGAACCTACTTATAAGATTTTGGATGCTAGATGTCTATAGAACTCTTTATAGAGCTAATTTAGTATTCAACCCCTAGACTCCATTATGCTTTAACAAAATTTGACTTAGAGGGGAGTTAGTGTGTGTAAGATGCACTAAACGTGTATCCAAAGCTTTGTGTGGGCACACTACCTACATAGCAATACTCTAAAGAAGGATCAAGCCATATGTAATTATCTGACTTGAAGTGTTTTGTGCAATAGTGTGTATGAAGATGTAAAATGCTAAAACTAGGTGTGTTTGAGGTGGCTAGGCACTAGAGTGAGGATTTGGATGTACCTATAGCTATATTATATGGATGTATGTAGAGAATAGGTAAATATTCTTGAGTAGTCTTGCTTCTATTCTTACATGTTTTTTGATATTTACCAACCCCTTGTGACTGAACTTTGAATGGGCTTGTATAGAGATCTATTGGTCATGGGTCAAATGTATTCATTCTAGGTTGACATAATAAGGAAGAGTAATCAGAATAAAATGGCTACCTCAGCTCAAAATGTGATTAGATAGAAGTCAAACTCAAACACCCTACGGTGTGGTACTATAGTCCAAGTTGGGTGATATTGCCCTGAGGGTATGGGACCTGAGGGGATGGAAATATCATAGGAAAAGTAGCTTAGAGGAGGTAAAACCATTATTTGGAAGGATAAAGATGATTGAGAATTAGTGAAAATGTGCCTAGAAGGGTCATGAGAGCAAGCAAGATAGACCTATGTGTTGGGTGTCATAATCCACACTCAACTTACAAATTTTCACATTTTATATGATTATAATTAGATTTGTATTTTTGAATTGGTTTCAAAAGCATAAGTAATTGTGTGTGTTATATATTTTTTCATTTTAGGTTAATATTATGTAAATTATTTGTTCAATGAAGACATACTCTTGAAAATAATCACAAAAATCACATCTTAATGGCTTCTAGGCTTGCTTGTATAAGCCAACTATGGTGAAAATCGAGGGTGAAAAATCTATACTTGTACCTTTTGTTTGACATGGTGGTCCCCAACCTAGAATTGAGATGCAAGGTAAATATAAAGTGCAAAGAGAAAAAAGAAAAGAAAAGAACATCAATTTATAAAAAACTCAATTTCGGGTGATTCAGGAAACATTCTACCAAGGTTATAGACACACAATTAACAAACACAGCCTTGAGTGACATCATAGACAAATCAATCAAGGCTATGGATGCCTAGATAGAAGTAAAGTAATGTCCAAGCAATCATTCTAAAGGTAGGATTCACTAGCTTGATGATTGGATTCATAGTATTAAATTCTTGTAGGTGTTAAAAAATGATAAATAACTCATTCAAACACATTAGGTTAATGATAATTTTAGATTCAGTTACATAGTATTCCTCTCATCTCCTCTCTCAAATATTTACATGTTCCATGGAGAGTCTTAACTAGATATTCTAGGTTCATAAATAAGTTTCATTTGTTCCAAAATACTCAGGAGTATATTTTATCAAATTCTCCATTTGTTAATGCCTACATAAGACACCCTAATATATTTTGAAATCATGGAACCTATTTTTAATTTCATATCCACTCTTTCTTGCACTCATAGCTCATTGGTATGAGCACTCCTAAATTTATTTAATGGTCCATCTTAATTTGTGTGTTGAATTGGTCCCCATAACCACCTCTATTGGAAAAAACACATTTGTTGGATAAATTTGCATATTAAATATTTAACACTAAAATGGAGTCTTGATCCCCTAATATGTGTTTGAAAGTCTCACTTGATTTTTTTGAGAACTTGTATCCCCACTTTACCTAGGATTATCTAGGTTTTGGTGCATCATGAAACTTTATAATTTCCTATAGTGGAAATATTAGGCCAATACTAATAAATTTCATGCTTAACACTTCACCTAAAAATATCATCTTGATCTTCTATTCTCCTAGCAAAGGAACCTACTCTAAGGATACTAGAACTTTGGTCCAAACACCAACCATATAAAAAATCATTCATGTTTCCAAAGAATTAAATATAAAAAATTGCGATTTTTTTAAAAAATCAGCGTAAGGTAAAATTTTGAATAAAATTTGCTTTTATAATGTCATGTCCATATGTGCCAAATTTTTAAAAAAATTATGTTTTAGGGAAATCATGCTTTCAACCAAACCACCCTTAAAAATTCTGCCCATCCCAACGGGGGACAATAATTAGAAACCATGTAATTTTGGTAATAGAAATTATCATACATAGAAAGCTTTTAAAAATTTTACTTAATAATTTATTTCCATAGAGGTGTTAGCACACACCAGTGGAGTCCCATTAGATGTCATCCACATACGTGCAAACATGGCATCCTTTAGCCATGCGAGATGAGGCATGTTGATTGGGCCCTCCTAGGTGAACAACCATGTCGAGAATCCTTTCATTTGCTTATGGATGTGATGGCAAAGGCTAGTTGTCTAGGGCCTCATGGGTACATAGATGGAGATGATCTAGCTTGTGAAAGCACACCCATGTTCATTTTTTAAACTTATTATAATTTTGATATATTATTAAATAAAATCAATGTGAATCATAAATTTTCCCTCCCTGGTGGCTTAAAATACCATATAATATGTTTTTCCCCATATATTATAAATCAAAAGTATGGTTTTTGAACCATCTTTGGCATTAGAGAGAAGATTATGTTGCAATCTGCCTCGCATAATAAATTCCATGAGAAAGTTACCCAATCAAAATTTATTCATGCTTTCATGACTAAGTTTATAAAGTGTATTTTAATTATCTTACAAGTCATTTTTATTGACATATTCCAAAAAATAAATTATTATATCTATTGTGTAGGTGTAATGGAGCTTAAGTGCAAGGGGTTTGATTTTTGTGGGGAAGTGCATCTCAAGGTCAAATTAAAAACAATTTTGGTTTTTGGGGGAAGTTATTTCCCTCCAATTACCAAATTTGATATAAACAACTAGCCCATGGTCATTCCAAGGGCATGGCTCCTATTTATTCTAACTAAGCAGACATTACACCAAACATATTTAATTTTTTGTACTGTAATTCCTTTCCCTTATTTTGGAATTATTGTTATGTTATCGGTATTTTTAAATAATTAGCAAATGTAAACCTAAATATTATTCTATTGAAATGAAAATCATTATTAATCAAATCTATGAAAGTTTATTTTTCAGTTTATTGCATGTGTAAGTGCTGGATGTGTTATTTATTTTGTTGGATTCTTGTTCCTTAAACTATTACATCATTCTTATTTGTGGTTTTGCATTCATTATCTAGGCATGGGATTAATTTTATAGGTAGTATTTATTCAAAAACCTCATTTTTGTCCACATTTTAACAAGCTTTTCCTTCTTTTTTCTTTCCTTTTTCTCCTTTTTATGAATACGGTTAAGTTTTCAATTGAAATCAATTTGCCTCTCTCATTTTATCTCAATTTCTAAAACAGTTTATTTCCATTAATGCATTGTTGAATGAATATGAATGCAATAAATGTTTAAAAATAAGCCACATTTCTATGATTTAAATCTAAAACACTAATTTATTTGGGCAATTTATATTTATGTTTCATTTTTATCCAAACCAACACATGCCCTTTGCATGGAACAATTTATAACAAACTATCAAAGTGAGATCTAGTCCACAAGGACATGGTAGATATATGCCCTAGAGATACTTTTGGATCTCTTTTCATGAGAGATTAGATATTACTTATCCATCCTAAATTGGAGTGCTAAATAAACCATCAATAAAGTGTATCTATAGTCCTCCTAAAAATAAAACTAGATACACACCCAAACTCACTCTCATGCCTTCAAAGGATGATAGTGCAAGATGTAAGTTTGCACATTTTGTAGAATAAATTGGACAAGACTCCACAAAAAAATAGAGTAAGTTATAAAAAACCAAAAATGAAAAGATGTCACTCTTTGATGAAGCCACTAGATATAACCAACCTATAATCCATGAAAACTATCAAGCTCCATAATAGAAGATCAAATCATCTAAGCTAGAGTAGAGTGAATACTAAAGTTTACCAGACTTTGATGAGAAAAAAAATTAAATTTTGCATAAAACCACTATGGAAGTCACCCAGATTGTGATGCTTACATAAGATATACACAAGGAATGCAAAATTGACTTCATATCAATATGATAAGAGAGGAAAACCTTCTGGATAATCTAAACCTATTCCTAGAGAAAAGGACCTTAATCTATCAACCACTCTAGTCAAAGAGGCAAATGGAGTAGATGTCAAATATAATGTCTTATAAATCATGGGAAGGTTCTCACCAAGAAAATTTTAATTTGAAATTCATAATTGATGGATAATTTTGTATGAAATATGATTGAACATAAGATGTGGCTCTAGGAAAACGTAAGTCTTGTGTTGGTAGACAACTAAACTAGTGCAACTCTACTTTAATAGTGTTAGGAAGAAACATTGATGAATTATATATTGAAATAAACACCATGAGAATCCAACTAAATAAATCCATCAAAACACTTGAAAAGTTCCCTTTGGTCTAAACTAAATATTTATGTCCATTAGTTGAAATTAGTGATAGAATCCATGGATAAAATATAACCACTAAGGCGAGCTTAGTCTCAGTTAATAAAAGTGAAAATTAATAGATTATTTTTCTTGGAGGTTTCAAAAGAATAGAAAAAACATTGAACAAACCTTGGTAGATAAAAGGTTAGGAATTGATATAAAAGTATTATATCTCAATTAAATATGGTAGGAACTAAAACCCTTAATAATAGATACTACCATGAATGTCATTCTATATAAGGTCATCCAAACCCAAGTTGTTGGCATCTTGATTGTCTCAACAAGCTCAATTTGAGAAAATAATTATCAAGAAAAATTATAACCAGACAAAGGCCCTTTAGGATACTAAATCCCTTGATCAAATAGAATACATAATCTAATAATTACAAGAAAAGGTTAATTCACTACTTGGATCATCTTCATTAATCCTAACTTAAATCGATTCATTACAAGACTCTATGAAAATACTACTTGAACCTAAACCACAAAGTCTAGTAAAATTAAATTAGTTCAAAAACTCTGAAATTAGCCTTTTGAGGAAAGTAACTTCTAATGAAATTTCCAAACAATCTCAACAAATGAGTCAATGTTATAACATAGACATAATTGTCAATAATTTTGATAAGGCCTACCAGAGACATGAAAGTCTAGAAAAGAATACATTTTAAAAAAAATAATTATTAGCCTTATTTGAATAAATCAAAGCTCATTGAAGAAACCTTCATAGGTTTTTATCTTTATTTTTATGAAGATAGACATTTAGATTCTCACCTATAAAGTCTAATTATTCCTAAAATTATTGAACCTCTAAATACTTTAAAAGATTAGTTTGTGCTTATACTCTCTATCCTTAAGGGTGTGTAAGAGGAAAATGATGTACTTACTAGTACACTTATATATTTGAGAGAAGCATACTCCTCCAACACTGAGTCATTTAATGAGAACATTAACATGCTTAAAATTAGAGCCACATTCATTATAGGAGGCCATGACGCCATAGAAAAACTTGACCAGGACATAAAATGATCGTAAGGAAGACACCTTGATGAATTAACCTAAGTTACTATGTTCCCATATTCCTTGACCATAGAAGGGGAGGGGGACGGGGGTAGGGAAGTTATCAAAGTTGATGACTTGAGTCAAGATTAGTTTTTCTCTTTGACGAGTATGAGATTAGCAATTTATAATTTTTTAAACTATAATAAATTATAGATTTAATTAAATGGTTTACATATTACAATACAATATAATATATGATAAAAATAATATTTTTTATTTTAGTTTCATATTAGTTTTACTATGAGATAACAAATTGTGATGGTATATGATAAGGTGGGTATTCTTTGAGGATGAACGAGTGAAGGTAATAGAGAAGGTTAAATGAAATTGTAATATTTCCACATATTGAAATTGTTAATTTTTGAGGACTTTCTCTTTCTCAAAATTTTCTAACATAAAATAAATAATAAATAAATAATCTCTCAAACATGATTAAATTAAAATACATAAAATGCCTTCTTTTGGTAGATAATATATAGTATCTTTTTCCAATGGAACTTCAATAGAGTACATACTTCAGCATTGATCAATAATAACTTTAATTACATATAAATTATTGATATGTTCACCTTATCAACTATGACATACATATTTATTTATATGTGTGTGTTATCACACAATATACTAATTTATGGAACTTATTGCTATATTATTTACATATTCATTATTCTATCAAATATCATTATTTGTTAAACAAAAATATAAGAAATTTAAAAATAAAAATTAAATAAAATTTAAAGAAACTTATATATAAATTGATGTATTTACTAGTTATCTAATTCTATTACACAATAAATTTTAATTTTAGTGTAACATTATCACTATAATTATCTCCTAATTAAACTAGTAGAGGGGGATACATACAACTACTTATCCTCATTATTTTAATTTATAAAATAAACATATGTTACACATAAATTATTTCTATTAAATTTAACACACACACACACACACACACACACACACACACACAATTAAATATTATGAATTGTTAAATTAAAATACAAAAAATTAAAATATAAATATTATTAAAATATAATAAAACTTATATCATATTTATTAATTATCTTATTCCATTACCTAATAAATATAAAATTATAATTTTAATATAACATTATCACTAATTTGTCTCTTAATTAAACTATTATGTGGATATATCTGTTAGAAATTGGAGTTAATTTCCACTTATTATTCCACCTCCCTCATGCACGATGTTAAGCCTCCTCATGCACGCAGTTTGCATGTTGTTTCAGCTCCTCAGTCTGCATGCACACCTACAGTTAAACAATTAGTTTATCTTTAATTCTTAGCTTAGCTCACATTAGTCTACCTTTAGTTCTATTTGTTTTCAATTATATTTATGTAGTTTGTTTGCAATTTTTAGGTAGTGAAATAAGAAGATTAAAAATTCCTTCTTTTGATTGCCATAGCAATCTAGAATCTGTCACTATTATTTTATCTTTTGTTATATTTTTTATGCTCTATTTCTAACAAAATTTGGTATCAAAGCTAGGCTATTTGGAGTGCAGCAGTCAGGAGAAAGGGAGAGAAGAGGAGAAGAAGCACCTAGGTTTAGAGTGCAACAAAAGCCATTAGAGCTGCTAGTGAAAAGTCTAGCACAACTAAGGAAAAAGAAATCATGATCTATAGTCATTTTAGGTGCAGCGCTTGCAAATCCCTCATGCCTCTATTGAGCTTGAAGTCGAAAGTGGTTTAGATTCAAACTGAGGATTTGATGCATGATTTATTGCTTTTATTTCTAGTATTTAAAAATAAAATGTGACGATAAAAAACACACTGTTTTAAGTTTTCTTGTTATTAGAATATATATTGGTTGCATGTTGAATTAAAAAAAATCATTGTATGTCAAAGCGTTTCAAGGACGTGCAGTCGTAGCCATAGCATTGTTAATACTGGAGGATTTCTACCATCTAAAGGATTTGAGAGATATTGTGGTGTGGTCTTTTAACTTGAGACATGGCAACAAATAACAGTATTTTTTAGCTCCAAATTCTCATTTTTATTGGTAAGAATTATGAATTTTGGGCCATTAAAATGAGAACATTGTTTTGCTCATAAGATGTTTGGGATATGGTAGAAAATGGCTTTATAGAACCACAGGATGAGGCTACCCATTAGGCATTAACTCAAGCACAAAAGGAAGAGATGAAAGAGAACAAGAAAAAGGATGCAAAAGCTCTATTCCAAATCCAATAGGCAATGGATGAATCTATTTTTTTTAGAGTTGTAGCAGTAACGAGATCCAAGTCAGCATGGAAAATATTAGAGACCACCTATAAAGGTAATACAAAGGTGAATATGGCTAAATTGTAATCTCTTAGGAGAAATTTTGAAAATTTGCAAATGAATGATTCAGAGTCTATAGACCAGTTTATGGGTCAAGTATTGAATATTGTGAATCAAATTAGATATATTGGAGAAACAATAACAGATCAAAAGATTATAGAAAAATACTCAGGAGTTTACCTAGCAAATTTGATGCAATAGTTGTAGGTATTGAGGAAACCAAGGATTTGGAACATTTATCAGTAGATGAATTGATGGGATCTTTGTTAACACATGAATCCATAATGAATAGGAATAACAATACTTTTTTTAAGAATGCTTTCAAGTCTCAGGTTTCATTTGGCAAAGGAAGAGGAAGAGGAAGGTCAAACTTTAGAGGAAGAGGCAGAGGCAGAAATAAAAGGAACAATCTAGATCAAGGAAAATAATAATGAAAACTACAACAATAGAGGATGTGGCAACAATCACTTCCAACAAAATTCACTGAGGTTTGATAAATCTAACATTCAATGTTATTACTACAAAAAATATGGACATTATGGAAGTGAATGCAGAAAGAAACAAGGAGATGTGGACAAACAAAATGCTAATTACACAAATGAATCTAGTTTTAATTTTAGAAGCTTATTTCTCACTTGTCATGTTGCTCAAGAAAATGTTAGAGATATTTGGTTCTTAGATAGTGGATGCAGTAACAATATGATAGGGAATAAATAATTCTTTGCTTGTCTTGATGATTCTATAAAATTTGAAGTGAAATTAGGAAATGATAACAAAGTGGATGTAATGGGTAAAGAAGTAATAAATGTTTTGGCAAAAAATGGTGAGAGAAGATTTATTCCTAATGTTTATTTTGTTCCTGGGCTAAAGCATAATCTTATGAGTGTTGGACAGTTAGTACAGAAAGGTTACATAGTATCTTTTATGGATAATGTTTACACAATACTAGACAAATTTCCAAATGATAGGTTGATAGGAAAAGTGGAGATGACCAAGAATCGGATGTTCCCTCTTCGAATTCAGTCCATCCAAGGAGAAGAGGAAGCCCACTTCAAAACCATGCATCTAGACCAATCATGGCTACGGCATTTAAGGTATGGACATTTACATTTTAGAGTTTTGAACTTGTTATAAAAGAAAAATATGGTGAAGGAATTACCACCAATAGAACAGCTAAGAAATTCATGTGAAAGTTGAATTTTGGAAAAATAGCATAGAGAGAGATTTCTAGTAGGAGCCTTATATAGAGCAAAGGTAATATTAGAGCTATTCCATAGTGATTTATGTGGACCAATACAAATTCCATCATTTGGAGGTAGTTCTTATTTTCTAACCTTCATTGATGATTTTAGCAGAAAGACTTGGATATATTTTCTCAAAAATAAGTTTGAAGCCTTTGGAAAATTTAAAGAATTCAAGGCTATGGTTGAAAAGCATAGTTGCCTTTACATCAAGGTACTTAGATCAGATAGAGGAGGTGAATATATGTCCAATGAATTTCAATATTTTTTCAGATATCATGGCATTAAAAGGCAACTAAATACAAGGTACACACCACAATAGAATGGTGTAGCAGAAAGGAAGAAGAGAACAATCATGGAAATGGCTAGAAGCATGTTGAAGGCCAAACATTTGTCAAATGAATATTGGGCAGAAGCAGTAGCATGTGTAGTATATATTCTGAATAGAATCTCAACAAAGAGTGTCAGGGATCAAATTCCACAAAAAGCTTGGAGTGGTAAGAAGCATAGTGTACATCATTTCAAAAAAATTGGTTGTATTGCATATTCTCTTATACCATCTAAATTGAGAATAAAAATTGATGATAGAGGTGAGAAATGCATTTTTATTAGCTATAGTGAAGAATCAAAGGCTTATAAGTTGTATAACCCCATTTCAAAGAAAGTGATTATTAGCAGAGATGTGGAATTTAAGGAAGAAGAAGCATGGGATGGAAGCATTGATAAAATCATCACAATTGGAGCACCAATTCTCCAAAATAAAGAAGAATATGAAGAAAAAAAATTGCAAGGTGATCAATCCTCTCCGAAAGCAAGAACAATCACTCCAATAAAAACACCTAGGAGCTTAGCACAAGGTGAATCATCTGGTCATGCATGTCATCCTACTCCCAATTCACAAGTAAGTGATGAATCAGATCCAACTCTTGCCACTTTACGATCAAAATTTAAAGGTAAAAAAATGAGAAACTTGAATGAGATTTATAAACAAGAAGAAGAGAAGTTAGATTTATGTTCTATTTTTGCTCTTTTCTCTCATGATCCTATGTATTATGAATAAATAGTTAATGAGGAACATTGGATAAAAGCAATGGTTGAAGAGATGAATGCCATTGAGAGAAACCAAACATGGGATCTAATTAATCTACCTGAAGGTAAGGATTTCATAGGAGTCAAATGGGTTTATAAGACCAAATTTGATGCAGAAGGAAATGTTGAAAAGCACAAGGCAAGGTTATTAGCAAAAGGTTTTGCACAAGAACATGGAATTGATTATAATGAAATATTTGCTCCAGTTGCTAGACTTGATACTATTAGAATGGTTTTAGCAATAGCTGCATAAAATAATTGGAATGTATATCAAATGGATGTCAAATCAGCTTTCTTGAATGGTTTTCTAGATGAAGAAGTGTATGTGAAGTAGCCACCAGGTTATGAAGTGCATAGACATGAAGAAAAAGTATACAGATTGAAGAAGGCCCTCTATGGTCTCAAACACGCACCAAGAGCATGGTATAGTAGGATTGATTCATACATGAAAAATAATGGATTTAGTAGAAGCAATAGTGAGCTTACATTGTACACAAAAATCAACAAAGAATGTTAGATTTTGATTGTGTGTTTGTATGTTGATGATTTGATTTTCACTAGAAATTTGTCTGTAAACACATTTAAATCAACAACGAAGAAATAATTTGAAATGATATTTTTGCGATTAATGAAGTATTTTTTGGGCATTAAAGTTGTACAATTTGAGAAGGGAATTTTTATTTGTCAAACTAAATATGCAAAGGATGTGTTAAGGAGGTTTAAGATGTTGAATTGTAAATCATCACCTACACCAATTGCTACAGGGACCAAAATTAGCAAAGAAGACAAAGGGTCTAATGTTGATTCTACAACATTCAAAAGACTAGTTGGTAGCTTGATGTATCTTACAGCTACAAGACCAGATATCATGTATGGGGTCAGTTTAATCTCTAGATTCATGGAGTCACCAAAAGATTCACATTGGCAAGTTAGAAAGAGGATATTGAGATATGTGGCAGGAACAACAAAATATGGAACTTTGTATTCCACAACTAATGATTTTGGTTTGATTGGTTATACTGATAGTGATTTTGCAGGTAGCATTGATGACAGGAAGAGTACTTCTGGACACGCCTTTCTCTTTGGAATAGGTGTGGTCACATGGGCATCCAAAAAGGAACCTATAGTGACACTTTCATCAGCTGAAGCAGAGTATGTAGTAGCCACATCAGCGGCACATCAAGTAACTTTGATGAAGAGAGTATTGACAGATTTATTACAAACACAGGAGTCAACACCAATCTTTTGTGACAACAAATCAACAATTGCATTGTCAAAAAATCATGTTTTTCACAAGAGGAGCAAGCACATTGATACAAGATTCCATTTTATCAGAGAGTTAGTGAACAATGGAGAAATCCATTTGGAGTTCTGTAGATTTGAAGACCAATTGGCAGATATATTCACAAAGGCATTAGCAAAAGAGACTTTTGATTATCTAAGACAACATTTAGGCATTGTAAATGTTGAAGTAGTTAGTGGTAGAAATTAAGGGGGAGTGTTAGAAACTGGAGTTAATTTCCACTTATTGTTCCGCCTCCCTCATGCACGCCGTTAAGCCTCCTCATGCACGCAGTCTGCATGTTGTTTCAGCTCCTTAGTCTGCATGCACCCCTGCAGTTAAACAATTAGTTTATCTTTCAGTCTTAGCTCTATCCGCATTAGTCTACCTTCAATTCTATTTGTTTTCAATTCTATTTATGTAGCTTGTTCACAGTTTTTAGACAGTGAAATAACAAGATTAAAAATTCCTTCTTTTAATTGCCGTAGCAATCTGAAATCTGTAACTGCTATTTTATTTCCTATTATATTTTTTATTCTTTGTTTCTGTACCAACCGACATAATTTTAATTTCTCAACAATCAATTATTGTTAGAAATATACATGCACAATCCTTCTTTAAAAAATCTCCCAAAAGTGTGAAACCGACAATCCATTAGTGTAGCAAATATAAATGCGTACAACTCTTGACGTAGTTGAAAGTCTTTAAATTTTGTGATGTCTAATATCTTGGTAGACGAACTTTAGATATAAAATATAAATTAACATAAAAACAGTAAAAAGCATGCCTTTTCTTTCTTCCGTAGCCACCCAAACGTGCTGGACAACTCGACAACCTCGACGATCAACATTTTTGGGCATTGAGGCTCCAAAGCATTCACTCATATCCAACTCTCCTTCGACTTTCCACTCGAACTCCATCGTCACAACGGCCATGCTAGTCCCCGGGCATCCCCTCCTTCCTGCTTCGAACAGCACCATTTTGAAGTAGTCTTTTCCTTTCTCAATATCAACATTTCTACTCATAAATCGTTTCGGTTTGAATGTCAATGGATCTTCTCACACACTTGGAGCCCAAGCACTCACGATAATTTTGGTTTTGTGAGGAATAAAATATTCATTAACCACACAAACTTGAGCTGACTCATGGAGCAATAGCAAAAGAACAGCTGAATACAATCATAATTTCTTTTACCACACACTGTAAATACTCTGTACTTGCCAGATCACTCTCTTTTACCGACCTCTCTCTGCCTACAACAGATTCTACCACACACTGTAGATACTCCATACTTGCCAGATCACTCTCTTTTACCGACCTCTCTCTGCCTACAACAGATTCTATTTCTTGCTGCAGTTTTTTCACTGCACCAGGGTTGTTGAGCACCGCACTCATCGCCCACTCTAACGTAATAGCCGTGGTTTCGGCTCCAGCGACGATCAAATCCTGCATTAATTATTTCACCAAATTATAATAAAATATTAACGAGTGTCTCATGGAAAAATGGTAAAAGGCGTAAAGCAACAATGGCTTTAATGTTTTCTGTTGCGACTGTGAAGGCATCGGTCCCGTCCTCCATCTCCAGCAGCACGTCAACGATGTCCTTAGCAGTACTAGTCTTGGCATTCAACAACTCGACTACGCATACTTTTCTCATTTCTCTCCATTAAGACCCATAAGGAGTCCATATCACATCCTTGTAATTATATCCTATGTATTTCCCGGCAGCACTTACAGGTCGACTGACAAAAACAGATCAGGAGTTTTTAAAAACTCTTCTGCCATCGAAGAAAAATAAACCACAACCCAATTTCAGAGACAATATGGGGCCGTATATTTTTGCAAGTTCCTGAAGATCGTGGTGGGGAAAAGCTTTTAGCAGGTGGAGATTTCCTATAATAGGCAACCAAAATGGTCCAGTGGGCAATTTTATTATAGTATTTCTATGCACACTAAATCTGTACAAAACCCATAACAAAAATAAAACTGTAAATGTCGTTGCCAATGTTGAAGCGTGAGCTACGCCACTTATCAGTTCTACTGCAGGTAAACGTTTGAGCGAGTAAACGAAAGCCGTAATGAATAAGCAAACAACCGTCCCGCATTGATGCTCCGTCTATCTCCAATTTATGCCGTGTTTGCACCGTCCGTTTTTTTTTAATTTTCAAACACGTGTTGGGAAATAAAATAGTTTGGACCCGTCAAGTGGTGATATTATCCAGTTTATTTATCTGGTTACGTGCTAGGAAATAAAATAATTTTGACTCAACTGGTTTAATTATTTAGTTTTGCCCGTAAATATATAAAAATAAAAAATCTGAAAATTATCCATTAAATAATACACGGATCAGTTAATTATTTTTTTTTAAAAATTAATTAGCTGTGCAGTGGAGTGGGGCTCAAGGTGTAGATGTAGAGCGTGTTTGAGGACCTGCTGACCGCTTCTCTATGCGCTTTTCAGCCCAGGTCAGTGGGGGTTAAGGCTCCCCAAAACACGTTGTGACACGTTTACAGTATTTTTAGTTGAGATATGACATTTTGATAAGAAATCTCAATCTTTAATAAATCATTATTCTAAATTCTTTTTATTTTTTAAACTAAATTTATTATTATATTTTAAAATTATTGAGAGGGGTTTTATTGTTCATATGCACGAAGAAGGAATAATGGCCATGTGATATTAACACATTGTGCTCTTGTGTTTTTCACATACGTGTGCAGTGCACTATTGAACACATACTTTCCATGCAACTAATATAAGCTATAATCTACATCTTATTTATATGTGGGTTATAGATGTGGAAATAAATTTCATCATATCCTTAAGTAAGGGGTTGAAAAGATAAGACCAAAATCATGATTCTTTTTATGTCACATCAACAAGGTGGATTCCACATATATGAATAAATAGAAGTGACGTGTTCTCAAATTCAACCAACTTTATTTATTTTCGTATTTTTCTTAATGACTTTTATAAATATCAATTTAAAGTAGTTTTAAAATAAAGATCCCTTCTATAATATTATTATTTTGTTTTATTTTCAAATCAAAAAGTTAGATTTCATGTGCAAGATAAAATATAAAGTAAAAAATCAAGACCAACATCATTTTCTTTAATTGTCATGTTCAAAACGTGAGAACTTCGTACACGATTAAATAAAAGGTGGGAAAAAAACTAAATAAAAAATGAAATTTATTTTCAACTTTATAAATAAAAAATAGAAAAATAAGATCAAATAAGAAGTGAATTTTGTTTCCAATTTTACTAAATTTTAAATTAAATTTTAAATAAGGATGAATTTTATTTTTTGTTTTTTTTCTAAAATTTTCATGATTTATTAATTTATAACTTTTTATTAAATTTTATGATTTCCAAAATTAAATCATTTTCTCTTAATTTATTTGTATCACTTAAGTCTCTAATGTTCATTAATTATCTCTAATTTATAATTATCCCAATTCTTGTATTTCTACATTTTCTTATCTTATCCTCTCTTTTTTTAGATCTCAAAATTTTCTCTTTTTTTCCCTCCACTTTTTTTTGGATAAATTTTTAAAATTTCTTTAATTTTTGTTTGGATTTTGTATTTTTTTAAATTTCTCTATTTCAAAATTATGATTTTTTTTAAAATTTCATCAATTTTAACTTTTTCTTTATTTTTCTTTAATTTTATTAAATTTTGAATATTTGAACATTTTATAATGTACTAAATATTCGCATTTTTTAATACTTTTCAAAATATTTACTAATTTTTAAATTTTATCTATTTTTTTAATTTCACAATTTTCTAACTTTTGATAATTTTATAGAATAATATTTTTATTATTTTACAAGTTTAGGTATTTTTGTCCAATTTTATAATTTTTTGTATTTATATAAAATTCATTAATTTTGAAAAAAATTAAAAATTAAAAATTAAAAATTATCCTTATTTTTTGTTTCTAATTATATATTATATATTTTAATTTTTTAAAATTTAAAATTTTACTTATTTTTTGAGTTATATATATTTTTATTAATTTTTAAATTTTCCTAGATGTTATTAAAATTTTGACAAATTGTTCAAATTTATTTATTATCTAAAAGTTATCTAAATTTTAAAAAAATTATTATTTTTTAATTTCCCATAACATTATAATAATTTTCTAATTATTTTTATTGAATATTTTAATTTTTTAAAATTTTAAATTTCTAGATTTTTGTAAGATACATGTTTTAAGTTTCCCTAATCATTATCATCCTTTTCCTCTAGTCACTCAATTATGGATGATATCTTATACTTATTTCATTCATTTAAATTTGAGCTATTGAACCTCATCCTACTTTCCAAATTCTACTCTCATGTTCTTCTAATCTACAATCCTAATTAATAAAATCCTAGCATTTATTGATATTACTACCTTTTCAAAAAATTCTCAATATCAATACTTTTCTTTCCCCACCCAAGCTAAAATTGCACACCCAAAACACCCAACTTTACACATTTCCCCCTTTTTTGAGATACAATTTCTCTAACATTATGACATCCCTAATATTTAATAACCCCTATAAAATATTTATTTTTGAAAATATAACTTGACCCACAAAATCCTAGGATAAATGATTGAAAAATCTTACCACCCAAAAAATTCGCACTTAAACTCTAAAATCAGGAAATGTTATGGTACATAAAACATGAAATAAAGATAATTTATTATGTTTTTATCCATGAGACACTATTTTTCATTATTTTAAAAAACTAATGTAGGGTGAAATGTTATTATAAACTTTAGTAGAGATGCCCTTAAATATATAAAGACATTTTAAGGATGACCTTAAGTCAATTTTATTGTCACCTTAATGTTATCCTTTAATGAGACCATAAGATTACTACATGTTGATACTTTAATTTCAATACTAGTGATAACATGACATAATACCCAATATTACTCTTAAGAACATCTTAATATGATCATTTAGTGAAAATTAATCTCTAAAAATATTTTAACATCACCTCTAATGTCACCACCCTGTCTTCTCTTATTACTAACATCTTAATGTCACTCGTACCATTTCCCCACTTAATTTTGATTTAAATCTAAATTTAATAATTAAATTTTGACATTAAAAACTTTCATGATAGGCGATTTCATAGTCCCACATTAAATCATCAAAATGTATTAGTTCTACTATATCATGAATTAGATATAGGTAATCACCTTGTTCATTTTGGCATTAGTCATGTCGAGTGTCTTTTGCATTTTTAAGGTTATATATCAAGTTCCAATAGCTTTGGACTTGGATCAATGAATTTTTGAAATCCAATCAACCAAAACTCTTCTAGTTATATAATATTCTCCTTGGTGACTAGCCTATGCTACATGTATCACAGAAATAGATTTGGCATATTTTCTAAGTGGAAATTATCTTTTTAATATGGAATTAAAAAAATGCAACATTATTTCTTTATTCTACATCTATAGTGGATGCTCAATTTTTTACTTTTAAAAAAGAATTGGTTCTTTCAAACTTTTATATGTAGATTCAAGTGTAGGAAAATATAGTGGTTTTAGTTATTTATAGAACATCCTAAATTATGGGGTTAATGAACCATACACAGTTTATTATGTTCCTTCCTTTCTGATTTTGAGTAAAGGACCCTCCAAGAGTTCCCATAAAAAAATTGTTCATACTTGCACTCTAACGGTCGACCTGGTTGGTCTTCATTGAGAAGACACTTGCCTCCTCTTGCACAACATAGAGAATGGGCTCATCCTGTACACTATGGAAACAAGGCTCCTACTTCTCATTTTGATTGGTTTTCACACTTCACCCTATAAATTTATCTCCTAAAACCACTCATGATGACACTAGAATTAACATTGAAGGGAAAATGGAGGAAATTAATAGTGCAAATATTGTGTGGGGTATATTTCTTGAGGGACATGAGCTACCAAATGTTACTTAGATCAAATTGGATGACTAAGACTACCTTGTCACTGCTCTCTTTTTTTAATAGATAAATACGAAGCTTTTGACTGGAGCCACAACTAGAAAGTTTTTGACTAGAACCTTAACTAGTTTTTTAGCACAACTGAGGGTCCAGTCCTCATAAATACACCACTAAAATAACAAAAACACCCAAAAAATAAAAGGGATAACCAATAACACAAGAAAACCAAGGATATTAACCACCCATCAAGGTAAAAAGGACAAAGACAATGTCTAGATAATGATAAATAAGAAAAAAAATGAGTATCAAGAAAAAAGTAAGAACAAACTCATACCACAAACATAGGTCTCATCCTATATATATCGATAAACACCTAATTCTACTAGAAATAAAAGACTCCATTTTCCATTATGTGCATCCATAGATAGAATTTTGGGCCTCAAGTTACTGTGTTTTTACTTCCATTTTCCTACCCCTTTTTCCTTTCGTGCCATAGTTAGGAGTCTTCAAATCACTAGGATACTTAGAAATGGAGATAACCTCTCTACTATATATCCCTCCTTCTAAATCTTCCCCATCTTCTTCTACATCCTCTTCACCATACTTAGCAATTGTAGTCATCTTTTGCTGAGAATAATCCCCTAAAGGATGAGGATTAAACGCTCACTCTGACCTAGTTTCCATCAAAACTCTTTCTTGCCTAGGAGAGGAGGGTTACCCTTAATTCAAATTAAGATGCATTGTTACTAACTCAAAAACCTCCCCTTGTTGATAACTATTCTTAACTTGATGAAAAGCTATTGCCGTTGGGGGCTCACTAGAAATATGCATCTTGTGAGTCAAATCTTGATTTGGAAAACCAACCTTTCTGATCCATTTTTTCAAAAATAAAGAGTGATAACCTTGAGAGTTTATCTTGGGACATAAAGAATACTTATGATCCATGTGATTGAATTTGAGGCATCTATAGGGAAGACCTTCAAAATTGAAAAACCACAACCACACACTATGGGAATAATAAATCTAAACATAATATTGTAGAGATTTATCTAAATCCATAATTAAACATACCTTGACATAGTTTATATTTGAGCCAATGGATTCATGATTTTTACAAAGGTTCTCAGCTTGCTGGCCATTTTATTAAAAAGATGAACATCTTGCAAAGCCAAAAGAAGGTTGTAGAATCTGACCCAGATGGGATCTTGAGATAACACCACAATGAATGCATCAAAAAAGTGATTTTGTGGACAGAGGAACACCCATACTTGCTAAAGAAACATGGCCCATTTGACCAAACAATGTCCTTATTTTTAGAAAAATGAAACAAAAGCACAAAGAAATCATTTGCCAAGACAGGAAAAGAGGGAGATGAAATAGAGGGCCATATTTTCTGAGACAATTCTAAAATCAAAACCTAAGAGGGTCACTTTCCCACACACCTACCAATAAAATATCTATGTCATCTTTCTACTTCTAGCATAGAGAGTTCAACATCTGAGATTTCAAAGAGAAAGAGATTTAGAAAAGATTAAGGGAATATCACCCAAAGAAATTATATCAAGGGTTTCATATTGAGATGAGTTTGCTTCAATATTTAGCTCCTTTGTAGTCTTTAGAACCTCTCTGAGAGCTTCTCCTTATAAAAATGGCTTCTATAAATTAGAACAGGAATAGATGCAGGTTATTTTCTAAGAATGACCTCTTTACAAAAATCACTACAATAATGGAAGGTGTTTAAAGAATTATTGCAATTATAAATCACAACATCCTTTATATAAACTACTATTGGGCCATCTACGTGCTTAAACAAAGAGGGAAAAACATCATACACACCATTTCCCACAACTAACCTATCCATTTGTAACAAATCTTCAAAGGACATGTGTTCTTGAATAAATTTAGATGTTAAAAAACTATACTTTTTTAACACCTTTTGCTTTCCTCCCTCTAGCTAGATCCAAACTAACCCCACACTGTTTCTTCTGCAACAACCTCCCAACATTAGCAACCTTATACAATTTATCCTTGAAAGGGACATGTGATCCTATTTTCCTACTCCCTTAGCCCTACTTTAGCAAAAATACTATTATCATTGAAGTCAATAACCCCTGGGAAACAACCTGAGTAGGGACAACATCTTCCTAATCTAGACCTACCTAATTTGCAATAGCCTTGTTAGACTTAAAAACCACCATTGACTAGGACACACCTCTATCTGTTACCCTTAAATCAACCTCATTCCTTGTTTCTTGCATAACCCCTTTACATTTCATCATTTCTACCCTAGTTTGCATGCCCACTCTGGTTCTAGCCACTACCTCTGATACCTACTCTCCTCCCTCATCACCATCACCATCTACCCTCACCACCATCAACATCACTTAAAAAATACCCTCTTATTTTTTATTGTCACTGCTCTATTTACTATAACTTCTTAATTTAATACTTTATACTATATGATTGATCTTGTTATCATTTTTTTAGAGTCAAATTTTAGCTATTTGATTAAATTACCTTAAACATGAAATTTAAACTCAAAACATCAATCTACCTATTATGAAGGATTATGGAAAAAAATCAAAATCATAAGATAAGCCTTAACAATCCCTTGCTTCAACTATCCTCCTTCTAATATCTTCAAATACATGGTTGATTGGAGATTGCCATGAACTCAAAATTTTGACATTATGATTGTTTGATCAATGATTATGGATTCATGGATTATTAGATCAAGGATTGGGTATCTTTTTTCCTCTATTGATTAATCCTTTAACATATATATGGCATGAGAATTTGAGTTAGCTTCCATAGAGGGATGGGTTTTTTAAATATAATCTGGAGGAAAGGATCAATGGTTTGAATTCAAATTTAGATTTTGGAGATCTATGGTGGAGGATTTTCCAAAGAATTTTTAATTCCTTGGAAGCCTCTAGAATTTGAGGCTTTTAGAGAAGGGTGAGAATAGAGAGGATTATAGAATTACAGGATTCTAGAATCCTTTTATGTGATAATTAAGATCAAATAGGGGATTAGATAGGGATTAGGTGTGTGATTAGGGACTAGGGGTGTAGGAGAGCCTAGGAATAGGCCTAGTAGGTGGTTAGGTGGGTCATAAGAATTTAAAATTCTTGGATAATGAATAAGAGAGATTGTGATAAGATTAAGAAATGATTAGAGTTATTAATGAAGAAGTGGGATAGGACTAAGGTTATTATATGAGGAAATATGAAGGGGTATGTTAGATAAATGATTATAAAGGGGTGATATTTAGAGTGGATAAATTAGGTAAGCAAAATTAGTGTTGATTTATAGTAATACTAGTGACGTTAACTGAAGCAAGTTAATTTAGGTGCATACATATTGGCCCTCTTTGAAATGGTATTATGAGTGGATGAACTATAGTGATTAATGGTATTTCAAATAAAAACCATTTCATGCATTATTATTAATAGATGATGTTATTGGATATGATGCCCCATCCAGGGGACATGTAGGGAATAATGAGAGAAATGGCCACTCAAAATAAGAAATGAGCAGTGGGATGTGATGAATAGATAATTGGATGAGATGCAATATGTGAGATAGATGAAGAAGAATAAAATTAACCCAAGCAGTGAGCTACAAAGTGATTACACCCCTAGAAAAGACACATGCATATGGAGTAGATATAACTATGTCATGGTTATCAACACATACCAAGGGGAATCAATCATAACATTATGATGATAGGATTAAAAAATGACAATATTTTGATGTATCCCAATCAAATACACATGCAAGGGAGAGCTATAGTTCAAGATAAGATTTATTTGATGAGATTAATGATGGGTGTAGCTCAAAACTAAATCAATCAATATGATGTAGGTGGTGATAAAGAATAAAAAATATGATTGAGTGAAAAAAGGAAAAGAATGATAATGCATTACATTAAATCAATGAGGCACAATATGATGATAAAGTTAAATTTCATGTTGTACCCCAATCGAGGGAGGAATTGTAAACTATATGTGACTAATTAACTAATCAATGATTGATGGAAGAAAGGATGGACATGGTGATGTTATCAGGCCCAATCGACAAGTGTAGGTGATTGATGAAAATATTAAGGATATGATTACAAAGATGTTATTTGATCAATTCATTGATAAATGATTGATATTATAGCTCAAATATTGGATTGATGCAAGACTTGATGATGATGAAAGAAATGTGATGATAGATGATAAGGAAAGAAGATATAGTGTGGCTAAGCTATCATTGGCCACTATAAAGTGGCCAAGTGCTACCTACGTAATCTAAAAAGACCTTAGGATAATGTAATTCTAATTATGTGATAAATGACAATGATTGATTAGAATAATGATACTGAGGATGATGATTAGTGATTAGAATATGATGTTAGTGATTAGAGGATATGACTTAGATGAGGATATAAGGATAAAATATTAGTTTATGAGGATTAGATGAGTGATGGGAATAAGGATGATTAGATGATTATATAAGTGATGAAGGTGTATATGATCAAGCCATCATAATTGGCACAATGTTCAACACAGTATAATAAATCTAATAAATATAGTATTTGGTAGTTTTCCCATATTATAAATATAACCAATAGGACGTTAAGCCAAAGTGCATAAAATGGGCATGTAGTGAACTTTGCATCATTTATGACACTTACATATAGTCTTGTGACTTTAGTGATCTTGTAGCATCCTAATTCATTACCCAATAGACAAAAATAGACATGATACAAATAAAACACAAGATTATAA
This sequence comes from Torreya grandis, assembly GCA_037957365.1. Classification (NCBI taxonomy): domain Eukaryota; kingdom Viridiplantae; phylum Streptophyta; class Pinopsida; order Cupressales; family Taxaceae; genus Torreya; species Torreya grandis. Next base: position 176,279 of record JARHVA010006213.1, read on the forward strand.
ATATATATACATGATGCAAGACATTCAAACAAATCAAATAATATATATGCAACATAGATAAGTATTTACATACAATGTCATTATGCTTGTTACAATGGTGAGATGAGTTATTAAGATGGACTAGGATGATCATGATTATGGTTAAGACTTAGGCCAAGATAAGGATGTGGAAGAATGATGAAGTTTGATGATTAGAGATGATGTTTGGGATACTACTTTTAAACTTCAAAACATGTCAAAAAATGGTCAAAAAATGATGTGGATGTGAAGATTAAGATGACCAAGGATTATCAAAAGACAAAACCTTGTAAGATTACAATCTACCAAGAAGAGATGGATTTTATGGGATCAAATACATTTCATACTAGTAAAATAGTGTTTGGATGGGTGCTAGGTATGAAGAGGCAATGATAGAGAAGTGATGGGTACTAGACTAAATTATGTGACTAGGTTTTGTATGTCGATAAGACCTAATAAAAAGGGATGATGAGGATATAGATGAATGGGTGACCACTCAAATTTAGTTTCAATACCAAATGTTGTATCTAAGGATGGGAAAATATGAGAGGGATAATATATGTTGTGAAAGATAAATGGCATATAGAATGGATGTGATTACAAGATTAGGCATAAGACAAGACATGATGGATAATTTTTGGATTTTTAAAATTTTATGGTTTTTAGGAGTTTTCAAATTTTAAGTATTTTTTTGGAAATGTATATGCACTATACAAATGGGGTTACTATAAAAGGGAATACCAAGCCTAGAAACCATGACAAATAAGGATGGGATGATGGATGAGGGCGAGGTAGGGAAAGGGGATGAGGACCAAGGAAGAATGGACTAAGGATTGCTAATGAATACATCATGAAAGAACTAGATGTCTAGTTTCCTAAGTGTCTATTGAAGGATATGCCAAAATTATTCTAGAACATTTCTTGAAACACATTTCATTTCCCTATGAAGGTCAAGATGGGAAAAAATGAGTGACATAATAGAATTCATGATATGATGGAAATTGATGGGTAAGAATATTATATAGAGGGATGAGATGGAGGGGAATGGAAAATGATGGATTTTGCCCCCAATTGTGAAGTAGAAACACAAAAAAATAGATTATTTTACCATGATGCCATAAAATAGTTTTCATCACAGTACTTGCCCAAGGTGCATAATATTACTTTTTACCATTAGATGAATGATTTTTTAATTATTTTTTTGATTAGATGGCATCTTGATTTATTAGAAAAGGGTGAGATGTAGGATTTTTGATACATTCTATATCCTTAACCAACACCTATTTTGGATATGTTTGATGTTAGGATCATGTTGTCACTATTGGATATATTAATGTCATTTTCACCTTTAGTGATTATTGATGGTGACCCTTTTAAATATCTAGACTAGGTGTCTTTGTCACCTCTAGGAGAGATAGTTCTGCTTAAGAAGGTGATGGGAGGTATGGATTCAATTAGATCTTGATGGTGATGTATATGACTTGAATGAATGATAGGACTTGAGTGGTTTATGGGTTCATGATAGGATGATGTGATGAGTGATGGAGGATTAAGACTATCATTCACATACATCTTTGGAAATGTTAGGAATTTCATATTTGATTGGTTCCAACTGACAAAGGACTATAGGATATCCAAGACACATTAATCTTAATGTTCATCTTTGAGCTGATCATTTGATGGATTATCAATCATGCGAATAATGGTATTGATATTTTTTTGATTTTATGACTGAATTTAACTTTGAGTACCCCCTGGTGCCTAATTTTGGGTTTCTCTAGGGGATATTGATTTTTGACTTGATAGATTATGATAATTTTGAGTTTGACAATCCCTTACTCCCTAATTTTGGGCTTCACTATGGGAAGATACATTATGAGTAGGTTGATGATTTGAATTTTTTTGATTTTGATTTATCATATAAAAAATGACTTAATTATTATGATTTACTTATGGAATATGATCATGGACCTTTCTATTTGTGGCACATGTTATGTTACTCAAGGAAGGGCCCAATGACATATGTGAATATTTGTCCCTATAAAGGGATGTGATTAAATGATCATTCATGGGAAAAAAGGGATTTATGATGAATGAAGGTGGTAAAGATGATATGATGAGGTCAATAATGAGTGGTGATGGGGTAGCATGGTATTCATAAGGGTTCCTAGGAGACCCAATTTTGACATCAGAGAAAATCTCGTTAAGATCAATAATAGGATCACTAGGACTAGTTATAGTATACACATCCTAAGTAGGATTAGATTCACTCTGGAAATCTATAATAGATAAAGCATGTAATAACTATGTTATGATTTCATCATCCTGAGTAAGATCCACATATAGGCCTAATAATGAATTTGAGGTATTTGGATTAGAGGTATCCTAAAAAAGATAGACATTATCATCATATGCTATAATAACAATGAAGGATGATGTTTTTGATGAGGAATTCTGATTTGGATACTAGTGTTGAACATGATCTTAATGCAGACAGTACTCATGTTGGCTCTGATGTATAAGATTTAATGCTATGAGTAGAGGATTGATTTTCCATGATTGACATCTGAACATGGGGTTTTATATATGATGGGGGAGGGGAAGATGGTATGGGGACAATGGATTGGACAAAAATAGGGCCATGAATGTAACTATGATGGAATGGAGGGCTAGGATCATTGGGAATAAACTCATGTTTGGTGGAAGATTTGTCAAAGATTAGGGGATCATGGAAGAGGGATAGGATGTCTTGACCTTCTATTGTAAGGGGAAGGGCTTGATCATGATTGCTAATGGAATATTGGCATTCCTCTTCTTATTCACCTAGGGATATAAGTTTATCTAGTTCATCATCGATTATTATGTGACCATGGTCAATGAGGTTTTGGATATATCCTTGTAAATTATGACATCGATTAATGATATGCCCCTAGGTTTGGTCACATGCACAATATTGATTATCTTTATACCCAAATGGCTTTAGAGTTATGGGATCAACATGTCATATGGGGATATAGACCATCATGTTTAAAATAACTAGCTGATGGAAAAGGACTTCAAAGGACATAGGAAGGGGATTATCAAGACACTCTTCACTTTGTGATTTAGATGTGGAAGCATTGTAATTTAGATAAAGTGATTGGTGACATGACTAGGTGGACGAAATATTAGTAGACTAAATGGCTAAGAATGGATTATGTTTGATAGTGTAGGAATGATTAGTGGATGGAGGATTGGAATGGGACTCAAATTAATGGGTTTAGACTCGAGGAGAAATGGGTTGAATGGGATCAACACATTCAAGAAGTGGGACACCCATCTTAAGGAACCACAATATGATCTCATCCTTATTGAAAAATATGTATTACTTTATGAGAATGGGGTTTAACTTCATGGCGATGGATGATGAAGGGGGTGATGTAGATGTAGACTAAGGATTAGAGATGGTTTCTTGAATAAATTAGGTCTTAATTACTAAACTAGTATGATAGGTGATGATGAGGATGAAATAGATGAATAAAATATTAAGATTAGACTACAGACTGATAGTGTAGTAGATGCTAATGACCTATTGATAATGCCTGGTTTTCAAACTAGTAAAAGGATCAGGGGTTTGATTGGTACCTAGATTCAAACTAGCAAAATGATGATTGTATGGGTGTTAGTTATGAATAGATTGATGATTATGGGTTTGATAGATTATAACTGATAAAATGATATGATGCTAGTAGGATATCAAATAGGAATTAGATCTAGCCAAATGATAGGTGATAGGGGACTAGAGTGATGATATGGATTAGTAACAAGAAAACTACCTTGAAACTTTAGACCTATTTGCTTAATATGGGATGGGATAAGATTATGTCATGAAGATGATAAGATGATGGGATAAGGATAAGTATAGATAGGTGATGATGAAATTATTAGGGGTAATGTAAATCAAATGTGGATGGATAGGATGAGATTAGATTAGATGGGAGATGATATGACTCTGAAAAGGTAAGGTCAAGACAAATGATTGATTATGGATAAAGGAGACTTATGACAAGGTGTGGATGATAAGATGTGATTAGGATATGTAAGTGGTTGTATATGTTAATGATGAGTTGATATAGTTAGACTAGGAGGGGATGAATACAAGGTGGGAGATGGGATATGACAATGATAAGGATATACAAAAATAATATACACAAGAAGATGATGAGATGAGGTTTGATAAGATGATATAATGATGAGACAATTATATACAAGATGATATGTGCACAATACCTATATAGGCATGTATAGGTTTGGGTAAAGGCTGAATTGGATCATAAATAACATTGGTTTAACATAACACCCACTCAAGTAAGTAGAAACCAAACCTATGATTAATAAAATCAAAGGTGTGTAACCCAATACTCTCATGATATAATAGCTTTATTGGTGAGGTTTTAGGCTAGTTACCCATTACAAAATTGACTGAGCCCTCTTGACCCCATCTATACTTAATGACTCCTTAGGATTTGATCTTGACTTTAGTAGTGAAATGTGTGCTATGACTGAAAGCTATTAAGCTAGGTTTACACAAGAATTCTAGGTGATTCCATGATATATGAAAAAGTAAAGTGGGACCCAAGTTCATATAGGATGATGTCTAACCATTTTGTGTATTAGAAACTAAATGCACCTTACTTCATGGAACCCTTTATGGGGAACTCTACATTAGTGCCTAATAACAACTCTCCTAGTATTTATGCTCTATCAAAACATGATATTTAGTCAAATACATGGTGATGAAATTCACATTATTGACCCCTATAAAAGGAAAAATGGGGAGGATTTATTGGTGGTTTTTTATCCTCCAATAATCACTACAAGGACACAAGGATGAGAGAATACAACACCATAGCCCTTAGGTGACAAATAAGAAGGATAAAATATTAATTAACCAATTAATATTAAGTTTGATATATTTACAAGATCAAAAGGTAGATATGAATATAAAAGAAGAAATTATTAAAATGATTAAAGATATATCAAGATGTAAGACAAAATGATTAAAATGATTCAAAAAATTATTTCCAAAACTAGTCTTTGATAGGTGGCCTACAAGAAAATGATTAGTAGTTTGATTGGAAATTTTAAAGAGGCAACCTACATGATGATGATTAGTAGTTTTGATTAACAATATTGATGGGTAACATATAAGACAAAACATTAGACCAAGATATGACCTACAATAGGTGTTGTTAGCAAGAAAAAATAGCCTCTATATTCATCCCTGTAAGAAAACATATGTTAGTCTAATATGTATTAATAAAACACCCTAAAAGAATTATGATTTGGCTCTATAAATTTTTTGGGTTGAGTGGTATATGATACAAGGGTCTGGTGGTGGTGGCCCCTAGCGGGGTCAAGAGGCAGCACCCCCTTTAGGATCTAGGGGAAGTGTCTTTTGCGCACTCCCAATGCCAAAGGTAATTTAGGATTTCCAAGAGGCTCAAAATGACTCAAAAATTACAAAACATTATCCTAAAAATGCACTAAAAAAACCCAAATTGAAGGCAAAATTTAGTGAAAAATAGTAAAATCACAGCTACCAGTGTAATATCATAATTTATGAGTTATGATTTTACTATAGGTAGCTAACTATGATAGTTAATTTACAAAACCATGACTGTTAATTCAATATTAAAACTCATAGGGTGATATTGCGATTATGAGATTAGTTATTTTGCGATAAAGTGTAAAAACTTGAATTTTTTTATTTTTTAATTGGATGAATTTTTAGCTAATTATGGAAGGTTAATATAGATGCTAAAATTTCCCTGTTCATATATGATCATGGATAATTTAAAGAATTATAATGAGGTATCAATTTTTTTATATCAAGACAAGGTTTTTATCAAAATCGACAAAGTCATAAATAATTATAGATTAAAATAGGTATTTACAATTAGATTTTTCCTAATCTTATGTTTATCAATTTGAAAATAGAAAAAAATATCTAAACTAATCTTAAAATCATAATACTACAACTGATAATGCAATATCATAATTACCAAGTCAATACCATGATTGAGGGATTATCAATTTTGAAAAGGATAGTAAAATGGTTAAGACTATGTTGTTTAAATTACAAATCACCTCCCTTTCATGTTCCCCATTGATCTTTTTAATAAGCACACAATATATTAAACAAAAACCCTTTTACAAAAAATAGTTAGCAAATATATTCTCAATCACAAAAATGTGTTAACAAAATATTCCAAGAAAAAAATAAGCTTTCAAGAGTGGCCTATATGATCACTGATTTCTTACAAGATAGGGAATGACAAAATTAAATCTACAAGTAAGGTGTGAAAAGGTAAATATTAGTAAATTTGAACAAAATTATAATATAGTGATTATAGTTGAAATATCGTAACTTGCGGGTCAATACTGGGACTTTTGAAGTGATAGTTAGAAAACCATTATCTATTAAGGATTAAGCAAAACGATATATTTCTATGTAGAAACGTAATTAGCAGTGCAATAACATGATTCAAGAAGTAATAGTATTATGGTCGAGTTACAACCTACCAAAAAAATGTTTAGCAGTTAAGTTGGATGGTTAACATAAAATCATGACTTTTGAGGTAAAATCGTAACTATGATATCATGAATACCAATGTAAAATTGAAAGTTTCACCTGTGCATGCAAAATTTCAAAAATACAGAACCTATTCTTATCCAATAAGACTTGAAAGATTGTAAAAAGACTTCTAGGATAGAAAATTGTTAAATTGGGAGTGTGTCTTCCACTGTGTTCACCAAAATGTAGAGTGGAATTTGAGCTACTTGATTAAATTACCTTAAACATGAAATTTAAACTCAAAACAATAATCTACCTATTAGAAAGGACTATGGAAATAAATTAGAATCATAAGATAATCCTTACCAATCCCTTGCTTTAGCTAGCCTCCTTCTAACATCTTAAAATGGATGGTTGATTGGAGATTGCTATAGACTCATAATTTTGACATTATGATTTCTTGATCAAAAAATATGGATTCATGGATTGTTGGATCATGTATTGGGTATCTTTATTCCTCTATTTATTTCTCATGTATCATAAATATGGCATGATAATTCAAGTTAGCTTCCATGGAGGGATGGATTGTTTGAATATAATGTGGAGGGAAGGATCAATGGTTATAATTCAAAGTTAGATTGTGGAGATCTATGGTGGAGGATTTTCCAAGGAATTTTTAATTCCTTGGAAGACTTTAGATTTATATCCTTCTAGAGAGGAAGGGTTAGGATAGACAGGATTATATAAATGGATAATTCTAGAATCCTTTTAGGGGTCAATTAAGATTAGATAGGGGATTATAAAGGGATTAGGTGGGTGATTAGGGACTAGGGGTGCAAGAGAGCCTAAGAATAGGCTTAGTAGATGGGTCATGGGAATTTAAAACTCCCAAATAATGGATAAGATAGATTCGGATAATATTAATAAATGATTAGAGGAATTAATTAAGAAGTAGTATACAACTAAGAATAGTAGATAAGTAAATATGAAGGGTATGTTAAATAAATGATTAGAAAGGGGTAATATTTAGAGAGGATAAATTAGGTAAGCAAAATTAGTGTTGCCTAATAGTAATATTAGTGATTCTAACTAAAGCGAGTGAATTTAGGTGCATACAATTTGTATTGGCATTTTTTTATTTCTATGCTACTTTATCATATAACCTAGTTAATTGCCTTAGCGTGAACTCTCTCAATTATTAAATTTGTAATGTATATTTATAGTCTTATGGGTATGTTAAAAATAAGGGGCCAACATAGGGTTGAGACATCGGCCAAAAAATTCATGCCATATTATAAGTAGTAATTTTTATAGTTAAATGCATTGTAATAATAAAATAATGAATGTGACAAGAAAATATAATGGTTCTTTTTTAACACAATAATTTTGACCCAAGAATCATTCAATTATCTAACTTATCCCATGATTCAATCTAAAATAGCCCTTTTCAATCTAGTGATTATGTTATTTTAATAGTATTAGAAAAGCATAATATTCTGTCAATATTTATGTATCAACAAAGATTCCATCATCCATGAATTTACATACCCATATCAATATTACCCAAGTTTTATATTTCTATAAGCTTATACCAATAGAAATGTTAATTATAAAACATACCCATGTATCCACCACTAATATATATACTGTATTGATATAAAAAGACTATATTGCTATATATTGATACCAAAAAGGAACATGAAAATGTCTCTAAACATACTTTTATGTCATTAGAAATGAATTTATATTGTGGACATCTAGTTCCTAACACTATTTGTGTTGAAATTGTCAATCTTACTTGATTTGCACTCAAATGCATAATTTAGGAAAAAATAACTAAAAATGCATTAAATGGTTTGATCTTGTTGTATATAATTTCTGATTTAGGCATTTTATGTGATTCATAAATTTGAACAATTCATTTCGTATCAAAATGATGATTTTGCCTTTTTGTGATCTAGATCACTCTTTTTTTTCTAATTTATTAGTATATGTTATGTACCTTTGTTATTTTGTGTTGATAACATCCTAAATGGGATCACAATACATATGCATCTAACATTTCCTTCCAATTCCTTCTGAGTCAAATTATGACCTAGTAATATGACTTTCTAACCATTTTGATTATTTGTGCACAACTTTTTAAAAAATTGCACTAAAATTGATTAATCTTGTTTAAACTAGTTAATTCAAATCAAGATCTTTAGTGGATTTTCCATATAGGTTAATTATTATTTTATTATTGTAAATTAATTCTCAATATCTGCATCACCTAGTGACATGATCTATGGGCTGGCATCTTCAAGCCGTAATAGCAATAAATATCAAGTTTATGGGCATTCATGTCTCATTAATGCCACTTCCTCCAAAATAATTATGAGGATATTGATAGATTTAATTGTAAATATTAGATTAATTCATGGACACACATCTTAATCTTGAGATGGCTGGCCATGGTTGATCCTAGCCCATTCGGAAAATCTATAAATAGGAGGGCATAAAGCAACATCTTTAAGATAAAATAATGTAAAGTTATAATGCATTGTATGTAATCTTGATATTTAGAACTAGTATAAGGTAGGAAATAGATGCTCTTAGCTATATAAACTCATGTAAAGTCTATGTCTATCTTCTTTTACACTATTTTATAACATTTAGATGTTTTAGGCTCCACATTTTGACATGTACAGGCAATAGTAGTATTAATATGAGTTTGGACAAGATGTTGTGAAGATAAGGAAGATCTAAGATAAATAACATATCATTTGAGACCTAGCCATAAATTAAAAAGCTTGTTATAGATTTTGATAGCTAGCTATGGATTTTGATAGCTAGCTATGGATTTTGATAATCAGCTATAAATTTTGATAGTGGACTACGGATTTCATCAATTAGCTATAGGTTTTGATAGTAAGTTATGGATTGTACCAGTTTTAGTATAGATTGACCTAATATACTCTAGTATTGATCATAGCATGTTATAAAGGGTTTATACAGCTTCTTTGTCTTCTTCATGGCAATTTGGAAAACTCCTTTTATCATTTCTATTTTTGTGTATGTATATAAATAGTTGTTTATTTTTGCTGGGTCTTCCATTTTTGGAAGTTATTATTCTAGGGAGAAACTCATTAGAAGATATGAATATCAATGTATGCAAATATTTGATAAATATAGTTAGGCATGGAAATTTTTATTTGATACAGATCCTTTGACTCCTTAAAGATCTCATTGCAACAACTTTTTATTCTAACTATATCACCCAATCTATCTAGAATATCTTCCTATTTTAAATTAGTCAAGTTGTTACATGGAATATTGAAATAAACATTTTATTTGCATATAATAAATAGGTAGATCCATGATTTGATATATAAATTTTACGCCTACATATAGATATATTGTAATTTTGGTTATTTTTAGAATAAAAAAAACATTGCAACAGTTTCCTTTCTCACTTCATGTATTATAAAAATATCTTAGAGTTGAGTTGAATTGAACCTAGATTTAAGGGTGAGAAAGGGCCCACTCCCCAAAGAGAAAGGAGATTTTGGTATTTATAAATTGATTTCTATTTATTTCAATGAAAGACTAATATAGATATATGTTTTCATAATTAAGATTGATAACTTGGAGGGTAGATTGAATAATTTAATTATTATTTTCAGCATAAGTATTTGATTATTCCATTTTCACAAATTATGAAAATATGGATTTATGATTGATTTTATTTTTCAAGTGAGGATTTGACATTATTTTAAATCATAAAGTGTGAATTTGAATTTAGATTAGGTTTGTTTACAATTGTGTGTGAAGTATTTCTATATTATTTAATTTAGATCAAATTAGTTTGTTTATATTTTATACGAGATTATTTACTTTCAACATTAGTTTATGAATTATAAATAAATATTAGATCAATATAACATCAAAAACCCCACAAAAATAATAATGTTAACCTAAAATCAATAAACTACCAAATAGCTTTAGACACTGCCCTGGTAAGAATTGACACTAATATAGCTTGGTTAAATGAAGGGGTAATAATAACACCCATCATTTTTGGTATCATTGTTGAGGAACCTTTCAAGTGTTAGTAAGGTCAAAAAACTCAGTCTAACAGTCCATCAACCACAAATAAAATTAAAAAAATACCTCTCTTTTCATAATCAAATATATGAGTAGGCCACAGGATTCATAGGGTAGATTTGTCCTAAGAGATTCTGATCCTTTAATGAAATAAATCAAGGTTACCCTAGACCAAATAGGTAGTTTGTAAAAGGAGATAAAATAATCTTTCAAAAATATCTCTAGAGGACCATAAAAATCTTCCTCTACAAGGGCTAAAATTATAAACACTGATTGCCCACAATCCGCTCCTCTTAATATAACTTTATTGACATAGGAGAAAATCTAGTCCATGTTGAGAGTCCTCTAAGGAATTCTCCTGAGAGGAGTTTCTCTTATCCTATTGTCTTTTAAGATGATGAATGACTAACCATGAAAAACATTTCTCCATCCACTCTACCTACCTTCAAAGGTTTTTCCATTGAAGACCCAGATCAATTTTTTTTTGAGTTTATGGTCCTTTGTTATACTTATGACTACACCTCAGATATCCAAAATTTGAATCTTTTTCCTTCCACTTTGAAGGAAGGAGAATTGAGGTGCTTCATGGGTCTAGAATGGAACTCTATTCACACTTGGAAATAATATTCTTAGAAAAATATCAAGATTACTGTAGGGTCAAGGATAAGAAAGAATAATTTTTCAAAATCAGATAAAATGAAGATGAGAACCTTGAAGACTACTTAGATAATTTTGCTTTTACCCTCAATAGATGTGGTTATGAGTTTCCTAAAGAAGTGATCAAAACTATTTTCATTAAAGGACTGGATGATTGCTTTAGAGATTCTTTGAATCTTATGGGGAAAGGAGATATTAATAAATTGGGTTTATAAGAAATCACATGGTTATGCACCAACTAATCTAGAAAAAAAACTATTAGTAGAAAAGGGAAACTAGGGAAATCTAGTGATGTAAACCAAGTCATGGAAGAACTAGAAAATTTAAAAATAGACATACTTGTCCAACTAAATTCAATATTGGATGGGTTACAATCCAAGGTCAAATATAACACTGAACCATTACAGGTCGATTGCCCAAAATTTAGATTGAAGCATGCACTTAAAGATTATCTTCTAGATAAAACTAAAATCTATGGAATATATGATGCTAAAGATCATGACACAAAGAATTTAGTCACTTTCCTAGTCTCAAAAATTAGTTTTAACAAAATGCACAAACCATAGAATAAATTAATTATGTTCATATCAGAGTTATTACAAGAATCTAGATAATGTGAATGCAATGGAGATGTGATCACACGAGATGAAGCAAGTGTGCGCCGCATAGATGCTAAAGCAATTTGAAATTATACAAGAAGATAAATTGCACAAGACAAAATAGGAGAAAACTCAATATCTAATTAACATGAGATGGCCAAAGTGAAGAATACATATAAGAGATAATGTAAGTAACTCCTCCATAAAAGGTGGTAAAGGCACCCAAGAATACACTGTAACTCCTCCATGAAAGGTGGTGACAAGGTGCTAAGAATAGAGAAGTAACTCCCATCAAGGGAGTTACTTATGACATTCTTATGACACCTATTACACATCTATGACACACATCTCCACATAAGCTAGCCTATCCCACAAATGTAAGAAAACTCCATGTATGCACAAAAATACAATTTCCCTAATTAAAAAATAGGGAAAAATAAAAAACCAACACTAATACCCCCCATAAATGCAGCTTAGGTGGGTAGTGTGGAAATATAAAATGGGTCTCGACAACTAGGCCTGATGAGGTACCCATGTACAAATGCAATCTCCCATAAGATAGAGAAAAGGAGAAAACCCATAGGAAAAAACTCTCCCCCCCCCAAAAGAGAGACATAAAAGAATGAAGAGGCTAGTGCCCCCCCAAAGATGCTGCTACTGTAGATGTGGACCGCACCCCAAGAAGAGCTCATAGAGGAATGAACTTGCTCTCAGTGAAAGTTTTGGTGAAGATGTCTACAACCTACTTCAAAGACTAGCAAAATATCAAGTCAATGACCTGAATATAAATAATCTCCCAAATGAAATGCATGTGAATCTCTATGTGCTTTGTCCACTGGTGCTAAACCAAATTCTTGCAAATCTGAATGGTACTCTGGTTGTCACAATAAGTGATGGTGGGCTGCCTGATAGGAATGCCAAACTCAAAAAGAATCCCCTATAGCCAAATAGCCTTAGTAGCTACATTAATAGATCCCCTATACTTTGCCTCTATGGACGATATAGGAATAACATTTTACTTCTTGCTAGACCAATTGATAGGACTAGAACCTAGAGAAAAACTATAACCAAAAGTGGACTTGTGAGTTTGTGAATCACCAGCCCAGTCTAAATCTTTATATCCAACCAAGTCAACCTCTATGTCAAATTTGTAATGAATCTCGTATCTCTGTGAACCTTGTATGTAATGCAAAATCCTCTTAGCTACTTTCCAATGTAGCTCATGAGGTTCTTGCATGAATCTGGAGACAAGCCCCACTGTATATGATATGTCTGGCCTGGTGTGAGTCAAGTAGATGAGACTACCAACAAGTTGTCGATACTAAGTGGCATCAACTAATGGTGAAGAATAACTAGCCTCAAGCTTGACTCTTGATAGAAAGGGAGTCAGAGATAGCTTGCAGTCAGCCATGTGAAATCGAGCCAATAAGTCAAGAGCATACTTAGGCTGTGCAAGAGAAATCCCTAAATCTGACTATGAGATCTCGATGCCAAGGAAGTAGTGCAACAAACCCAAGTCTGTCATGTCAAATCTATCCTAGAGAGATCCTTCACTGCTACAATAGCTGATGGAGAACTCTCAGTGATCAAAAGGTCATCAACATATACAAACAAAATTAGGAGTGAATCATCCTATTGCAAGAAGTAGACATTGGGATCAAAATGGCACCTAGTGAAACCTGCTATGAGAAGGAAGGAATCCATCTTGGCATACCAAGCTCGAGGGACCTATTTGAAGCCATAGATATATTTCCTAAGTCTACATACTAATGAAGAATCTTGAACAAATCTTGGCAATTTCTCCATGTAGATCTCCTCCTCTAGGTCTCTATGAAGAAAGGCACTCTTCACATCTATTTGGTGCACATCCCAACCATGTGTTTTGGCAATAGCCAAGATGAGTCAGATAGAAGTCATCTTTGCAATGGGTGCAAAGGTCTTTGAATAGTCAATGCCTACCACCTGTGAGAAATCCTTGGTGACTAATCGCACCTTGTACTTATCAATCGACCCATCTACTGTAAACTTGGTTCGATATATCCACCTACATCGAACTATCTTTCTTCCCCTAGGAAGTGAAGTCAAATCCCAAGTGTGATTTTTGATTAAGGAAGAATATTATTCCTCCATAGCACTATCCCACTTAGGTACCCCTGATGCCTCTCAAAAAGTCTGTGGATCCAAAATTGAAGCAAAGAAGGCATGTGGATCTCTCTGAAAATCCCCCTTAGTACATCTATCATCTACAGGATCTCCTGCCCAAGTGCCATCACTCTTAAGTGTCTATCTGGCCCAAAGTGGCTTGAAAGTGGGTGAGTCATGTGCTAACTCCTCATCCTCTAACTGACTAGAGGTGGATGACTCTACATCACTATCCTCATTGTCTAAACTCGAAGAAGAAAAAGATGTCTCTAGCTCAAGAACTTGATGTGGCTAATCTGAATCTGATGAGGAATCATCATGAAGAAGTAGATCTGATGAGGGAGAAGAAGTGTCAAGTGTTGAGTCTCTAGGACTCTCTTGGAAATGGACACTTCTCTCGATGAACAACTCATGAGTGACTAGATCTAGAAGGCGATACCCCTTAATACCATCCAAATATCCTACAAAGATGCAAGGCTTGGATTGACATTCCATAGCTTTGCATTTCTTCTTCGAAATGTGGGCCATGGCTAGGGATCTGGAAACCCTAAGGTGTTCAACATCAAGTTTCATTTTATGCCAAGCTTCAAAGGGTGTTATCCCTTCAAAGCTTTGTGAGGAACCCTGTTTTGAATGTAGCAAGCACAATAAATGGCTTCAGCCCAATACTGTGGTGCTAAGGATTTGGAGTGAATCATACAGCTACCCATCTCTTTTAAGAACCTATTTTTGCATTCTACAACCCTATTCTATGAATGATTGTAAGTGATTGTGCACTACAAATCACTCCCCTCTATGGTGTAAAATTGCTCAAACCTGTTGCTGACATACTCCCCTCCATTATCAGTTCGAAGAACCTTGATGGATTTCTCACTCTGTTTCTCAACAAGAGCCTTGAAGTATAGAAAATTTTCAAATACTTCAGACTTTTGTTTGAGAAAATATATCCAAGTATATCTAGAGAAATCATCAATGAAAGTGAGGATGTAATTGGCCCTTGTGAAAGATGATTCGGAAAAGGGTCCCGATACATCACTGTGGACTAACTCCAAAGGTTGTGAAGCCCTCCAATCTTTGCCTTTGTCAAATTTTTCTTTGAGATGCTTCCCAAGGGAGCATCCCTCACAAAGTTCTTTTGAGAATTGGACAAGAGGCAAGCCAATGACCATGTCATTTTTGCAAAGTTACTCAAGGTAGTGGTAGCTAAGGTGGCCAAACCGTTCATGCCATAATTTACTAACTCCATCTGAATGAGTTAGCAATGCTATTGGAGAAGAATCTGGTGCAAAATGTGAGAAGGTGTATAACCTTGCTTGGTGATCTGCCCTACCCACTGCCACTGTAGTATTAGTATGCAATTCCCTGATAGCCACTAAATCTAGTGAGAACTCAACTCTCATGCCTTAACCAATGTGAGTGATTTGGTACACTGATAGGAGATTAGTTGAAAGAGAAGGAACACTTAGAATATTATTGAATGTTCCTCCTTCCATTTCAATTGACCCTCTCCCTGTAATAGAAATTGATGTGTCATCACCCAAACTAATTGAAGTCATGCTATAAGGCTCTAAAGATGAAAACTCAACTAGCGAAGAGCCCATGTGGTGAGAAGCACCTGAATCAATGACCCATGATGTTGTAGAAGCTGTAGTAGCTACAAGGGCCTTGCCCTTTTCTTTCTCCTTACCCTTGCCTTTTTCCTGGATAGAATCTTGGGTAGATGAATTCTACTTGATGGACTCAGGAACACCTATGTTGTGCTTCTCTAGAAGATGAGTTAGGTGATCTATTTGTCTCTTCATGCATTTGTGTTCATCATGCCCTATCTTTTTAAAATAGGCACACTTAACCTTCTCTTTCTTAGGATTAGCATTGGAGGAGGAAGACTCATTGTTGTTTTTGGTAGGATTGTTGTTTTCTTTCTTCTTCTCTTGGTCCTTGTTCTTTTTCTTCTTTTCCTTTATTGAAGTCTTATCCTTACCATTTTTAGCTATCAAAGCTTGGGGTTGAGTAGAATTTATTATGCCCATTTGAATTAGCT
This sequence comes from Torreya grandis, assembly GCA_037957365.1. Lineage (NCBI taxonomy): Eukaryota > Viridiplantae > Streptophyta > Pinopsida > Cupressales > Taxaceae > Torreya > Torreya grandis. Next base: position 192,378 of record JARHVA010006213.1, read on the forward strand.
TATCTTTCTCCCTAGTCAAGTCGACAATGAATGAATCTAAAGAAGGCATTTTCCATGTAGTGTCAAGGGCACTTTTTGTGGCATGGAAAGTGGAGACAAAGACCGAATAGCTTGGACCTAACTTTGTAAAAATAGAAAGGATGAGTTTATTATCTTTCTTCTCTATCTCGCATTATTTTAATTGTAATCTAAGGACCTTCAACTTAGTGAAGAAGTCCTGTAGGGTGTCAAAGTTGCTAGGACTTAGACTTATGAGTTCATTTTCGAGTTCATGACCTCTCATCTCATCAAGCTTCCCAAATAAGAGTTCTAAGGTGTCCCATAGGTCTTTGGGAGTCTTGGAGGTTTATAAATGGAAGAGAAGTTATAGAAACATAGGCAAGCTCAGTAATCCATAGGCTTCATCACTACAGTTGTACCACTTGACCTTTTCAACATCAGTGTTGGGTTCGACTTCAGTACCCATAGTGATCCTATACAACTTTTTTGCTTCTAAGAATGATTGCCATTTTAACCTGCCATTCATGATAGTTGAAGGGTGTTAGGGGTTTAAGTTGAAAAGAATCCATTTTAAGCTGAATTTAGGTGAAGTTTTGTTGATTGCAAGTTGTGAAATTATGCAAAAAGGAGAATGAAAGCAAAGATTTACAAGTTGTGAAAAGTAATCACACCCCCCCCCAAAAAAAATATTGAGCCCCCCCTAAATATGAAATTGCACACTCAAAAGACATCAGGCTCAGTTGAGAATGCTTCTTAGAGTAATCAGTGCAAGACTATAAGCAAATAGGACGTCGGACTCAGCCAAAAATGCGTCCTGGGAAACCCAAATTTTAGGCACTTTATAAACTACTAATTTTTTTGACAAATAAAAAGCCTACAATGTGGATAATTGAATTACAAAAATTTTTGCAAAAAATGGCACCTAAATCTGAGCTACCATTTGCAAGATATTAAAGGTTCAATTTTCTTGTAAACTAGTGTTTTTGCAAAAAAAAACACTAAAACATTAGAAAAATGCCTATTTTTAGAGAGAAAGTGGCATTCCAACCACTCATTGGATTCAGCATGGAGCGAGGAATCCAAAGGAGGTATTTGTGAGGTGGAATTGGCCTCCTGAAAACCTGAGCCTCACCCTTTATCTTCGACAGGCGAAGATACAAGTTTAAATCTAAACCCCCAAATTATCAAATTGTCTAAAAACCTTAATATTCAGTCAAATTGACTGATTTTTTTTACAAGTCAATTTTTAACTTAAAAAAATAAAGCAAAAGACAATTTGATGGATGCCAGCTGTCCAAGGGCCCACATGGGATGCCAAGCAAGGAAGGGGTGCCATTTTAAAAAAAAATAGTTCTAATTTTGCTAGTAGAAAAAAAGAAAATGAATAATTTGTAGACCTCTCAATGCACAGTAGGTCTAGCATGTAGAATAAGACTAGAATAAGGTACCATTTTTTAAAAAAAGATAGTCCTAATTTTGCTCACTACGCACCTGTACGCTGGACGTCGTATGACTGGTTGGCATCGCTGATGCTGCTCCTCCCTCTACTCCCTGTAAAAAACAATGGCACCTGAGCTGAGGCAACAAAATAAGGCACATAAAAGTGGTAGGAGGATACAAGTCTATAAAGGGCAAAATAAGGCACAAAATCTTGTAGTCAAGCAGGCCGTTGCTGCCAAGCTGACTGCTAAACCAGTCGCTACAAAAAAGGTTGCCAAAAGGCCTACAAGGATGCATACCATTGCAAAACTAGCACCTAAAGTTGTTTTTGCCCCTATAAAGACTGAAGAGAAGACAACAAAGACACCCAAAGGCCAAGGATTCCGAGGAAATGATAAAAAATAACACAAGAAATGATATTGAATTTTTTTTTAGATCAGATCTAGAAATTAAAAAAATAAAGAGAACTCCACTCCTCTTGATTTCAAAATAAACTAACAGCATAACCAGACACATGATTAATGGTTTATCTCTGATACCATATCAGAGTTATTGCCAAAATTTGAATAATGCAAATGCAATGGAGATGTGATCACATGAGATGAAGCAAATGCACACCACATAGATGCTAAAGCAATTTGAAATTATACAAGAAGATGAATTTCACAAGACAAAATAAGAGAAAACTCAATATCTGATTAATATGAGATGGCCAAAGTGAATAATACATAGAGGAGAGCACGTAAGTAACTCCTCCACAAAAAGTGGTCAAGGCACCCAAGAATAGACTGTAACTCCTCCATGAAAGGCGGTGACAAGGTGCTAAGAATAGACAAGTAACTCCCATCAAGGGAGTTACATATGACATTCTTATGACACCTATGACACATCTATGACACACATCTCCACATAAGCTAGCCTATCCCAAAAATGTAGGAAAACTCCATGTATGCACAAAAATACAATTTTCATAAATAAAAAATAGGGAAAAATAAAAAACCTACACTAATAGTTCAAAGATAAGGAAATACCTTTCAACAAAATTAATAGTTTTGATCAACAATGCCTTTTCCACCATTACATGCACCTCCAAAAATGTGGATTGTACCACCATGGGTCACTTAGGAATGGATTTCACAATAGTGGATGATGCCTTAGCCTTTTCAACAAACATGGATACCCCAAGGTCATCAATAGCCATGGAAAAATCAACACTAAAATTTTGGCTTAAACTATAAACAACAACAACAAAGAAGGTATCCACAATAACAATATAAATAAAAGGAATTAATGTCTCCTCAAAGAAATCAAGAAACCCCTACAGAAAAAGTAAACTAACCTCACCTAACCTCTTAGTCAGTAGCAAATACAAAAAATAGATAAGTCTTTATAAATGAATAAGGTGAAACAATGGGGATAGGAGCTATTGAATGAATAGACATTTATCTTAGATAAAAATAATAGTGCAAGAAGTGTAGATCATCATCATAAAAGTGCCACAGGAAAAAAAACAAGTCCATAAACTCAACTAGAAAAAGAAGAAGAATCAAAGAGGAAACTGGAAAAATAGAGGAAGTTATTATAACACCTTAATCTGGTCCTTTCATAAAAAGATTAAAGGAAGTAGAAAATAATAAAGAATTTGAATTGATCAAAGAACTCATAAAATTAACCATAGAGATTCCATTATTACTAATCATTAAAGACATTTCAAAAGTAAACAAGGTAATCAAAAATTTATGTATCAAGACACCTGGTAGAAAAAAGATAATATCTTAAGACAATATGGGTTGATGGTAAGTTTGTTGATCTATTAGCAAGTGGATTTTTCCTAAATATGGATACCTAGGAATCCCTATCATTTCTATAAAAATTGGACAACATGAGATATAAAAGTTATGTGTATACTTAGGAGCTTCTATTAATGTAATGACTATGGACACCATGCAAAGTCTATCCTTAAAAGACATGCAACCAACTAGCATAATCCTAAAAATGGTAAATAATTCTAATATAAAATTTGAAAGTGTCATTGAGGATATAACATTGACTATAGAGTCATGAGAATATCCTATTGACTTTATTTTCATCCAACCTAAAAGCAAATAGATTGGATACCTAATGATTCTAGAAAGACCTTGGTTATAAATTGTAGTAACATTGATTGATTATAGATCAATACACATGACCATCTCAAATGTTCTTAAATCAAAATGGATTTATTTATATCCACCTACTCAACCATCAATTAATACTATCAAATAGTCGTGGGTTTCTCAACTTGATGAAAAACGTAACAGCATTTTGTCTCTGGCTATGGTTACAATAACTGAGCATGTAAAGGAAATAGATGATGAGTTATTAATAAGTATTATAAATGCTATGGATCTTAACACTCTAGATATGGATATTGATAGTCCAGCTATGGATCTTGATAGTCTAGTTGTGGATCTTGATAGTCCAACTATGGATCTTGATAGTCCATCCATGGATTGCAATAGACTATCTACGAATTTGAATAGAAGACCATTTCAAGGTATCACTTCCTATTATACTAATCATTAATCCTATTAAACCTCTTCAAACAGACTATATGATCATAAAAACATTCAAACTAGTGTGATGTAATGGGCATATTAAGGTGACGACTCATTTCTAACAACCTTATGTTGTCCTTTAGCTTGAGTCATTCCCACTAGAGAAAAGTTTGTTAAAGATGATATTAAATTTCATGCATTTCTACCACAAATTTTTCCTCTAAACTCATTTATGAGTGAATTCAAATAAATAGACTCTTTCCATACAAGCACTAAACAAATCATAGTAGCACAAGGGAAGACACTCAACATAAACAGTTGGTTGATAAATGATAAGGAAATAAAAGTTTTTGATGTACTCAAAGATTCCACTAAAGGTTTTACATGGGAATATCAAGACATGAAGGGAATCCATCCAAATTTATGTACACATCACATTTACACAAAAAATATTAAACCAATAAGGTAGCCATAAAGATTAATTTATCCTGCCTTAAAAGACATTATGAAAACTAAAATTGAAAAGTTGCTAGAAGTAGGGTTCATTTATCCTATTTTTGATATTCAATGGGTCTCTCTCATGGTCATTGTTCTTAATAAAAATGGTAAATGGAGGGTATGCAAAGACTATAGGTAATTAAATAAATAAACAATGAGAGACTACTTCCTTCTGCCCTTCATTGATCAAATGATTGACAATCTAGCTAGAAAAAGATGATTTTTTTTTCTAGATGACTTTAGTGGATAAAATCAAATACAATGTTGGAAATATTGTCATTGATGTCAAAGGTCTAGTATTATTGGTGATAAAGGCCCCATTGCATTTAATGTTGTTTGTAATAAATATATCTTTGCTAATATGGGTTAATATTTATTTAATATTAATGAATATATTTTTGGTTGCATATGAGACAAAAGAAGGGCCCATGGAGAAGTTGAAGAGCCACAGGGTAAAGACAAAAGAAGGATGGGATGCATTTTACCATGAAGAATCATCTTGGGGAATACCAAGAGTCACCAAGTGAAGACAAAAGAGTAAGGGCACAATTTCTCATGAAGAGACACTTTGAGGAATATGAAAAGTCACCAAAGATAAGGACAAAAGTGGGAAGGACGTTTTTGGTCATGAAGGGTCACCACATGAATTTTCAAAGGCTTCAATATGAAGGGTCATCCAATATTGGCACCATTTTCCATGTGAATTGAAGGGTCACAAAGGGGGAAGGCCAAAGGTCATTTAGAAAGCTATAAATAAAGGCTTGAGAAGCCATTTGTAAATATGGTTGAGAGAGGTTGATTTGATATTGTAATATCTAGCTTAAAAGAGAAATTGTGAGAGATGAATAGTATTTGTTATATCTAGCTTAGAAGAGCAAAGGTGAGAGAGAGAAAAGAGATGTTGTATTGAACTATCATTTGTTGAGATAGCAACATTGAGAGATAGGTGTGTGGTATACACAAAGGGGTCGGTGCTCCTGTGGGTTGGTGCTCGATAAAGGGATTGGGATCCTATAGGTTGGTGCTCATGAATAGTTGCTGGGTTGGTGCTCGGCAAATGGGTTTGAAGCTCCTGTGGGTTGGTGCTCATGAATTGTAGTTAGGTTGGTACTCGGAAAAGGGGTATGGTGCTCATGTGGGTTGTTTCTCATGAATATACCTGAGATTGTTCTCCATGGTTTTTTCCACATTGGGTTTCCACATTATATCTGGTGTCTCTCTCTATCTTGTGTGATGTTTATTGTTTGATTTTTATTACATATCTTGATTATTTGATTAAGTAGAATTTGATAAAGGGAAAGTTTTATAAGATATATGATATACTAATTCACCCCCCTCTTAGTATATTCCATGCTTAACAATTGGCATTAGAGCAGGTTCCTTCAGAAGGGGTTTAACAGATTGAAGGTAGATCAAAGAAAAACATACGATGGCCAAGAAGCTAAAGAAGGAGAATCAAGAGTTGAAATCTGTGGTTGATGCTCTTAAGGAAAAGGTGTGTATCTTGGATTCTAAGTTGCTATAGAAGTAAAAGAAAATAAGATATTTATTCAGAATCTTAAGAATTAGTTAGAGGTTGCAAATTCAATTTTAACATCAAAAGAAGAAGAATGTAATTAGTTGAAGGTTGAGTTAGGCTCTTTAAGGGATAATCATGAGAAGCTTATAATCAAGGTTGAAAAATATCATGAAATATCAGTCCAAAGAAAGAAGGATAAAGGTTTTGAAGGCAAATCAAAGAAGTTGATCAGGCAGCCCAATGCTTTTAAGTTTTAAAATTATTTTCATGGCCGTTGTTTTGTTTGTCATCATGTTGGTCATAGGGCAAGAGACTGTATGAGGAGAAGTAATCAGTCAAAGGGAGATCTCAGTCACATTCAAGAAAAAGGTATGAGAAATATTGTTTGCTTTTGTTGTCATGAGGTTGGACATATTGCTAAATTATGTCAAAATAAAGTAAAGAGATATTCAAGGCATGTCAAAGAATATAGAGCCCCTAGAAAATATGACAAAAGACAAATTAAGGTTTGGAGACCTAAAATAGTAAAGGTTGATTAGGTTGAGTTTAAGAGTGAAAATGAATTACTTGCTATAGTAGATAAAGAATCAGATAAGAAGGATTGTGCAAAATCTATTGTTACATTTGAGCATGAGCTTTGTCAAGATAAGATAGTTGCAAAAGTTGAGAAGATGAAAAACATCATAAATGATAAAGTTATTAGGGAAAAAAGGTTAGACATGCTTAAATGGATTCTAAAAGAAAACCATAAGAAGATCAAGGAAGAAACAGAGGAGATGTGGGAATCTCCTGAGATTTATTTCTATAACCCTATTGTGTGGGGTGTCACTTCTATGCTTCAAGGAGACACTTTAAAGAAAAATTGAAGCATGGTGGATGCTTTTGGGTCTTAGCTATGTTACCTGACAAGAAGGTGAGTTGGTAGATTAATTTGTATATCTTTTGAGGGAATATATTTTTGAAGAAAATTTTGCATCGGTATTATGGTTTGAGGCTATTAGAATGATTCTTACATATGCAGTGTTTTAAATGATTATGGTCATAAGAAATTAGAATGTTAAAAAGGAGCTAATAGTTTTAGAAAGAAGGAAAAGAATACTCATGAATATTCAATGAAGAAGGATCAGAGTTTCAAAGTTCCATTAATCAGGAAAAAGGTTTAGACATGTTTATGATAGAAGAAACAACTTGAAGATTCTATGTTGGTGCAAACAACTTTGCATGTAAGAAATAAAGATTAGCCATGGTTTGTTGATAGCAGATGTTTGAGGCTTATGACAGGAGATAAGAATAAAGAAGATCAATGGTGGCATAGTGAAATTCCAAGATAAAACCACTACCAGGATAGCTAAAAAAGGTATTTTAAGTTTGGATATTAGTATAAACAAAGCTAAGAATGTTTTGTAAGCATAATCTTTTGAGTGCAAGTCAAAGATGTGATCAGGGATACACATTAAAGTTTCATGAAAAAGGTTGTGAGGTTGTAGAATAAAATATTCAAATGAGTTGATTGCAGATTCTCAAAGGATAGGCAATGTTTTAATCAGATATCCTCTCAAAGATCGGTGAGAGGAGTTGGAAGTAATTTCTATTACTTCATGTCATTGATGTTCAGCATCAAGTAAGGGGGAGCTAAGTGTTAGCTCCAAGTAGTCCCTTTTCCATTGATGTCAAAGGGGGAGAATAATAGGTATAGGTATAGGTGCAGAAAACATGTACATGGAACATGTACAGGTTACTACAGTAAAGGGGAGTTACTGTATGTTTTCATATGACAAGATGTGCAAGTGATAGGATGTGGGAGCTTCAAGATTTAGGTTGCCATCAATGACAAAGGTGTAGATTGTTGGAAATATTGTCATTGATGTCAAAGGTCTAATATTATTGGTGATAAAGGCCCCATTGCATTTAATGCTGTTTGTAATAAATATATCTTGGCTAATATGAGTAAATATCTATTTAATATTAATGAATATATTTTTGGTTGCATATGAGACAAAAGAAGGGCCCATGGAGAAGTCGAAGAGCCATGGGGTAAAGATAAAAGAAGGATGGGATGCATTTTCCCATGAAGAGTCATCTTGGGGAATACCAAGAGTCACCAAGTGAAGACAAAATAGTAAGGGCACAATTTCTCATGAAGAGACACTTTGAGGAATACAAAAAGTCACCAAAGATAGGGACAAAAGTGGGAAGGACGTTTTTGATCATGAAGGGTCACCACATGAATTTTCAAAGGCTTGAATATGAAGGGTCATCTAAGATTAGTGCTGTTTTCCATGAGGATCGAAGGGTTACAAAGGGGGAAGGCCAAAGGTCATTTGGAAAGCTATAAAGAAAGGCTTGAGAAGCCATTTGTAAATATGGTTGAGAGAGGTTGATTTGATATTGTAATATCTAGCTTAGAAGAGCAATTGTGAGAGATGAATAGTATTTGTTATGTCTAGCTTAGAAGAGCAAAGGTGAGAGAGAGGAAAGAGATGTTGTATTGAACTATCATTTGTTGAGATAGCAACATTGAGAGATAGGTGTGTGGTATACACAAAGGGGTTGGTTCTCCTATGGTTTGGTGCTCATGAATTGTTGTTGGGTTGGTGCTTGGCAAAGGGGTTGGCTCCTGTGGGTTGGTGCTCATGAATAGTTGTTGGGTTCATGCTCGACAAAGGGGTTTGAAGCTCCTGTGGGTTGGTGCTCATGAATTGTAGCTAGGTTGGTACTCGGCAAAGGTGTATGGTGCTCTTGTGAGTTGTTTCTCATGAATAATCTTGAGATTGTTCTCCATGGTTTTTCCCACATTGGGTTTCCATGTTATATCTGGTGTCTCTCTCTATCTTGTGTGATGTTTATTGTTTGAGTTTTATTGCATATCTTGAATGTTTGATTAAGTGGAATTTGATAAAGGGAAAGTTTTATAAGATATATGATATACTAATTCACCCCCCCTCTCAGTATCTTTCATGGTTAACATACAAGTGGTACTTGAGGATCAAGAAAACACAAACTTTATCTGTCTATGTAGTACATGTGCTTATAGAGTCTTTCCCTTTGGTTTATGTAATGCACCTGCCACTTTCCAATGAGATATTCTAGCCATATTTTCAAATTTGACCAACGATTGTGTAGAGGTTTATATCGATGATTTTTCTATTCATGGAAAATAATTTGATGATAGTTTGAAAAATATTAAAAAAGTAATACAAATATTTGGGGATCACCATTTGTCCCTAAGCCATGAAAAATGTTTGATTATGGTAGAACAAGGCATAGTTTTAGGACATCATATTTCTACGAAAGAAATCCAGGTAGATCCAAAGAAAATTGAAGTCATTTCAAACTTGTCTATTCCTCAAAATTAGATTGATATCAACAAATTTTCATGCCATGCAAGGTACTATAGAAGGTTTATATAATATTTTAGCAAGATTTTTGCTCTAATGATTGCTTGGCTCATAAAGGAGAGTGAATTTGTTAGGAACTCAACTTACCAATAAGCATTTGAAACCATCAAAGAGAAATTCAGTAATGCACTAGTCTAAAGAGGATCTAATTTGTTGCATCCCTTCCATATTTATACTAATGCATCTATTAATAATATGGGATCTATTTTAAGATAGAAAGATGAAAAGAGACATATGTATGCCATATAGTACATAACAAAGAACTTAAATTAAATTGAAATAAATTATAAAACCACTAAGAATAAATTCCTTGTTTTGATTTATGCTATAAATAAATTTAGACACTATATTACTAATTATAAAATCTTTATATATACTAATCATACAACTATCAAGTATTTGATGAATAAGATAGTAGTAGTAGGAGGAATAATAATCAAATAATTGTTATTATTATAGAAATTTGATGGAAAAATTATTGATAAACCCAAAAAATTCAATATGGTTGCTGATTTTATTTATAGATTGCATAATGTAGATGAGAAGAAGTTTTAGAAGACAACTTTTTAGATGAACAAATATTTTCTATTTAAACACAAACACCTTGGTTTGCTAATATAGAAAACTTTATAGCCATAGGAAAGTTTCCTTTTTAGTGTACCAAAAATAAAAATAAACATCTAATTAGAAGTAGTTCTTATTATAAATGCATTAATGGTATATTATTTAAACTTGAACCTGATCATGCTTTTCACAAGTGTGTAAAAGAGAATGAAATGTATGATATCATTCATACATGTCATGATGAACCAAGAGGACACTAATTAGTAAATTTAAGAATACATAAATTCCTTAGAGCTAGATAGTTCTAGGTAACTCTTCACAATTAGGTAAAGACATATGTTTGGTAATGTGATGCATGTCAAAGAATAGGGAAACCTACATTATTCTCTGAGATGCCTCTTCATCCACAGGTAGTTCTAGAGCCTTTCGAAAAGTGGGGCATGGATTTTGTTAGGCCCATAGATCACCCTTCACAAAGTAAACAATACTTATTGATATGTACAAATTATGTAACCAAATGGGTTGAAGTACAAACTCTTTATTTTACAAGAGAAGAGGGAATAACAAAATTCCTTTATTTTAAGATCATCCATCATTTTGTATCACCAATGGAGATACTATTTGATTAAGGGCCACAATTTATGTCCAATATGATCCAAGAATTAATGGATATCTACCAAGTCAACCATAGTAAATATTATCCATACCATCCCAAACAAATAGACAATTAGAAGTTACTAATATAGAATTGAAAAATATCCTTACCAAGATAGTCAGTAACAACCATAAGAATTAGGTAGCCAAACTCCCAGAAGTATTTTTGAGCATACAACACTACATGTACAATTTTTTCATCATATGAATTGGTATATGGTAAGAAACCTCTCTTTTTAATTGAGTTTTATATGCAAACTTTTAGGAATACATTAAAAGTAGGAATTGATTTGGATAAAGCACAAAAACAAAAAGTGTTGTAGATGAATGAATTGGATGAGATGAAGAGATAAGATTTGTAGAAAATAAAAATGGCATAGTATTAGAGGAAAAAATGGTATGACTTGCATATCATAGAGAGAAAATTTAGTAAAGGAGAATAAGCACTCTTATATGATTCCAAATAACAACATTTCAAAGGTAAGCTCTGAACTAGATCATTATGACCATTATAGATAGTAATTTTATTAATAATGGTTCAATATAGTTATTGCCTATAGATGGAAATCACAAAACACTTGTTGTTAATAGACATATTATTAAGATATATAAAAATCATGCCATCAAAGAAGAATTCATTCAGTTAGTACAAAATGAGTTTGGTACCATGGAAGAACTAAAAACTTCCATGGTAATCGATCTTTGAAGACAAAATTAGCCTAAATAAAGGATGAAGATTCTCCTCTTCTTTAAAAATTATATATATATATATATATATATATATATATATATATATATATATATATATATATATATATATATATATATTAACAAATATATTTTTGGTTGCATATGAGACAAAAGAAGGGCCCATGGAGAAGTTGAAGAGCCATGGGGTAAAGACAAAAGAAGGATGGGAAGCATTTTCCCATGAAGAGTCATCTTGGGGAATACCAAGAGTCACCAAGTGAAGACAAAAGAGTAAGGGCACAATTTCTCATGAAGGGACACTTTGAGGAATACGAAAAGTCACCAAAGATAAGGAAAAAAGTGGGAAGGATGTTTTTGATCATGAAGGGTCACCACATGAATTTTCAAAGGCTTGAATATGAAGGGTCATCTAAGATTAGTGCCATTTTCCATGAGGATTGAAGGGTTACAAAGGGGGAAGGCCAAAGGTCATTTGGAAAGCTATAAAGAAAGGCTTGAGAAGCCATTTGTAAATATGGTTGAGAGAGGTTGATTTGATATTGTAATATCTAGCTTAGAAGAGCAATTGTGAGAGATGAATAGTATTTTGTTATGTCTAACTTAGAAGAGCAAAGGTGAGAGAGAGGAAAGAGATGTTGTATTGAACTATCATTTGTTGAGATAGCAACATTGAGAGATAGGTGTGTGGTATACACAAAGGGGTTGGTTTTCCTATGGGTTGGTGTTCATGAATTGTTGTTGTGTTGGTGCTTGGCAAAGGGGTTGGTGCTCCTGTGGGTTGGTGCTCATGAATAGTTGTTGGGTTGGTGCTCGACAAAGGGGTTTGAAGCTCCTGTGGGTTGGTGCTCATGAATTGTATCTGGGTTGGTACTCGTCAAAGGGGTATGGTGCTCCTGTGGGTTGTTTCTCATGAATATTCTTGAGATTGTTCTCCATGGTTTTTCCCACATTGGGTTTCCATGTTATATCTGGTGTCTCTCTCTATCTTGTGTGATGTTTATTGTTTGAGTTTTATTGCATATCTTGAATGTTTGATTAAGTGGAATTTGATAAAGGGAAAGTTTTATAAGATATATGATATAATGATTCACCCCCCCCTCTCAGTATTTTTCATGCTTAACATATAAGTGGTACTTGAGGATCAAGACAATACAAACTTTATCTGTCTATGTAGTACATGTGCTTATAGAGTCTTTCCCTTTGGTTTATGTAATGCACCTGCCACTTTCCAATGAGATATTTTAGCCATATCTTCAAATTTGACCAACGACTGTGTAGACGTTTATATGGATGATTTTTCTAGTCATGAAAAATAATTTGATGAAAGTTTGAAAAATATTTAAAAATTAATACAAATATTTGAGGATCACCATTTGTCCCTAAGCCATGAAAAATGTTTGATTATGGTAGAATAAGGCATAGTTTTAGGACATCATATTTCTACGAAAGAAATCCAAGTAGATCCAAAGAAAATTGAAGTCATTTCAAACTTGTCTATTCCTCAAAATTAGATTGATATCAACAAATTTTTAGGCCATGCAAGGTACTATAGAAGGTTCATATAATATTTTAGCAAGATTTTTGCTTTAATGATTGCTTGGCTCATAAAGGAGAGTGAATTTGTTAGGAACTCAACTTACCAACAAGCATTTGAAACTATCAAAGAGAAATTCAGTAATGCACTAGTCTAAAGAGGATCTAATTGGTTGCATCCCTTCCATATTTATACTAATGCATCTATTAATAATATGGGATCTATTTTAAGATATAAAGATGAAAAGAGACATATGTATGCCATATAGTACATAACAAAGAACTTAAATTAAATTGAAATAAATTATAAAACCACTAAGAATAAATTCCTTGTTTTGATTTATGCTATAAATAAATTTAGACACTATATTACAAATTATAAAATCTTTATATATACTAATCATACAACTATCAATTATTTGATGAATAAGATAGTAGTAGGAGGAGGAATAATAATCAGATAATTGTTATTATTATAGAAATTTGATGGAAAAATTATTGATAAACCCAAAAAATTCATTATGGTTGCTGATTTTATTTATAGATTGCATAATGTAGATGAGAAGAAGTTGTAGAAGACAAATTTTTAGATGAACAAATATTTTCTATTTCAACACAAACACCTTGGTTTGCTAATATAGAAAACTTTATAGCCATAGGAAAGTTTTCTTTTTAGTGTACCAAAAATAAAAATAAACATTTAATTAGAATTATTTCTTATTATAAATGCATTAATGGTATATTATTTAAACTTGAACTTGATCATGCTTTTCAAAAGTGTTTAAAAGAGAATGAAATGTATGATATCATTCATGCATGTCATGATGAACCGGGAGGACACTACTTAGTAAATTTCAGAATACATATTTTCCTTAGAGCTAGATATTTCTAGGTAACTCTTCACAATTAGTTAAAGACATATGTTTGGTAATGTGATGCATGTCAAAGAATAGGGAAACCTACATTATTCTCTGAGATGCCTCTTCATCCACAGGTAGTTCTAGAGCCTTTCGAAAAGTGGGGCATGGATTTTGTTAGGCCCATAGATCACCCTTCACAAAGTAAACAATACTTATTAATATGTACAAATTATGTAACCAAATGGGTTGAAGTAAAACTCTTTATTTTACAAGAGAAGAGGGAATAGCAAAATTCCTTTATTTTAAGATCATGCATCATTTTGTATCACCAATGGAGATACTATTTGATTAAGGGCCACAATTTATGTCCAATATGATCCAAGAATTAATGGATATCTACCAAGTCAACCATAGGAAATATTCTCCATACCATCCCAAACAAATAGACAATTAGAAGTTACTAATATAGAATTGAAGAATATCCTTACCAAGATAGTCAATAACAACCATAAGAATTAGGTAGCCAAACTCCCAGAAGTATTTTTGAGCATACAACACTACATGTACTAGTTTTTCATCATATGAATTGGTCTATGGTAAGAAACCTCTCTTTTTAATTGAGTTTTAAATGCAAACTTTGAGGAATACATTAAAAGTAGGAATTGATTTGGATAAAGCACAAAAAGAAAAAAAGTTGTAGATGAATGAATTGGATGAGATGAAGAGATAAGATTTGTAGAAAATAAAAATGGCATAGTATTAGAGGAAAAAATGGTATGACTTGCATATCATAGAGATAAAATTTAGTAAAGGAGAATAAGCACTCTTATATGATTCCAAATAACAACATTTAAAAGGTAAGCTCTGAACTAGATCATTAGGACCATTCTAGATAGCAATTTTTTTAATAAAGGTTCAATATAGTTATTGCCTATAGATGGAAATCACAAAACACTTGTTGTTAATAGACATAATATTAAGATATATAAAAATCATGCCATCAAAGAGGAATTCATTTAGTTAGTACAAAATGAGTTTGGTACCATGGAAGAACTAAAAACTTCCATGGTAATCGATCTTTGAAGATAAAATTAGCCTAAATAAAGGATGAAGATTCCCCTCTTCTTTAAAAATTATATATATATATATATATATATATATATATATATATATATATATATATATATATATATATATATATATATTCTTTTAGGACATTATTGACAGTCATGTGTATAAAACTAGCTTGTTGGTTGTTCATACACTGAATAATGAGCCTTAATCAGAAAACTAGGAAATGGTTGGTCAAGGTAAAAAAATAAAATAAAAAATTATAAAAGAGTGAGTAAATAAATTTGTTAAGTTCCAAAGAAATAAATTTAATGCTATTATTTGTTGTACTATTTTCATGACTAATTCATGTAATTTGTTGTGAAAGAACAAGTAAGAAAGAGTGATAAGGATAAGATTGAGATTTGTAAGGTAAAGTATTTATTTTTATACTAAGTGTTATTTTTATATGTCTAAGATACATGCATTTTGATCAAAGATATTGATATAAATAATTCATAAAGTGATATAAGGATAATATTTGGTGATGGCAATAAAATGTCATTCCAAAAATTTATAAGTTGAAACTTCAAAATATGAACTACATATAATATTCCTTATAGATGTTTCATAATGACATGAACCTATAATCATGTGTAATTTATATAAAAAAAAATTAAAGGTGTTAAAGGATTTGATGACAGAATGATTTCAAAGTAAAAAAAATAAAAAGTACACCATCAATACTTTAAATTGACGTTATCATTATTGTTTGACATGCTTCGTATAATGTCTACACTCTAAACCTAAATTGGATATTATTACCATATAATCATTTTACTAACATAGTTTAGTTTCCTTTTGAAATAAAAGTGAAAAATTTAATGTGCCTTGTGCAAAACTACAGTTTGAAATGGGATTGAAGAAGAAATCAGAACCAGAGAATCTAAGTGAGCTATTGGAAAACAAACCAGTAAAAGAGATACTAGAAGTAGTTGGATGGCTCAGATTATTATTCAAATTACAAGGGTTTGATGAGCCATTGGTGACTAAATTTGTCCTCCATTTGAAACCTGACTTGTCAATAGTTGTCAATGTCTAAATACCCTTTTCTACGTAGATCCTCAGTGAATTATCAGGGATACCAAATGAAGTAACATGAATAGCAGGGAGACGCTCATTCAATAATCTCATCATAATTTTTAGAAGTGAGGTGGAATCAACACCAATATACATGGAAGACATTAAAGGAAGAATAAAGGGAGTTAGCAAAGAGTCTTTACTTGAACCATGGAGGTTAGTTTCCTTTTCACTCATTAAATATTTAACATGTGAGGGGCAATGTAGTGTGTTGAGCTATATGGTATTAAAAATCTTAATTCATTTGAGATATGGTGTTCAATAACCTCAACATAAAATTAATTTTTCCTTATTTCTCTTAGGATATATTTAGGTAGTAGCCATGAGATATGTCAAGAACCCCTCTACCATACGTCACCATGGATTAATTCAACTCATTGTGAAGCATATGTTTTTATAGTAGGAAAATAGAATATAATCTTGCTCATCCTTTCGTGAAGGAAATATAATAAAATACCCTAAAACCTACCAAATAAATTCCTACACACATGCATGCTTATAGTTCAAAAACCGTACCTAGAATTTATTCCCAAGAAATTTCCTCCAAATCTACCCACAACACAAGATTCTCAGTTAAGACTATTCCATTACAAACCCTAAGTCTTCCTCATAAGCTAAAAATGAGTAAATTTAGACTTCAATACTCTACTAGAAGCCATCATCATGTTCCTCAAGATGTTCATGTTCAAGAATCCATTCAAACTGTTGAAAAAAATTCTTTAGTAGACCCTACCTCCCAGCTAAAAACTCAAGAAACCCCATATATAAAATCCCATCCTCCTAAGATAATAATAAGATTAATTCTAGAAGTTGATAGTAATGAGACTATTGTTGCAAAGATAATAGAAAGCTTGAGACAAAACCCCACAACCACTGCTAGTGAAGCCCATAATAAAGAAGAAGAGGAGACCCCTTTTCCACATGGTGATTTTTCTAATGTCTTTGTTAAGATTATTCTTGATGAGAGTTTTATTCCTCCTACATAAAAAATAAGGGATAAATGAAAATCCCTAACAAATGAAGAGGAGGGACAACCTTAAAAGGAGCTAGATAATATGGAACTCCAACATTCTCTAGCATTATCCCAACTAGAAGCCACTATTAAATAGGATGCAGAGGATAGAGATGAACTAATTATAATAACTCAAAATAAATATTTTGTGTTTGTTGATTTAATGAAATAGATTGAAAACCTATAAATGCAATCCATGAATAAGGTAGATGAGGTAGAGGATGAAATTATAGATGTATGGAGTTATACCAAGTCACTTGATTAAAGGAGTATTTATTTAAGGAGAAATCTTCTCAAAATTTAAATGGAAAATGCTAGAGTTAAGACTCAATTGGGTTATAGTTCTAATTTTCCTCCCATGATCATGGTATAACAAGGCTATCAAACTATTTTTTTATTTCAGATGTGAAAAGTTAATGGGAATAAGTGTACTCAAAACTTGAAGAAATGAAGAGACAAAATCATCTACTTAAGAATGAAAATAAGATTCTTAAGAAAGAGAGACAACAAGTGTAGGAAGAGTTGACTCAAGTTCAACAAAAAGAAGAATAGGTTAAACAAACTCTCCAATTTACCTGTCAGGTAAGTGAAAAACTATTATCTTGTAGATTCCCTTATTCTACATATAATATCTTTTTACATGAATAGTTCTTTAGATTGTAATTATTCTAGATCTATTGTGATTCACTACTTGACATAAATACCAGTGATGATTTCATGGTAGTATTCAAAAATAGTACACCTGACAGGTAAGATCTACTTTGTGGATTCTACTTGTGTGACATTATTCAAGGTAATACAAAAGATTTTTGGGTAGACTTATTTGTGGGAGAAATTCAAATGAGAGCTTTTTTATCTACATATAGAAATTAGATTGTTTGGTACGAAAGATATGATGATCACACTATTATTGCACAAGATGTTGGTTTATGCATTAGGCCTCATTTTAGTAATGCACAATATATATTAGAAAATTTTCATAGGTTTTATCAACAACCAAGAATTTTATATCATTATATTTCTACCTTACAAGATGTCCTTCTTCTCTTTTATTTATTTGTTCAGCATAATTTTGATGATGTAGTAGTTTCTTATAAACAAGTCTAGCATATGTTACCAGTTTCCTTGAGACAAAGAGAAGTGTTATCACTCACTACTATTTAGTGGTACTTGAGAAGGGATAAGGTGATTATTTGGATAATTTTAGATGTTATAGAGAGGGATGGAAGAAATCCATGGATATGGATGAGGTTTATACCACCCTTTATACTCGCCCATATGTCGTCATGGTAGAATATAGGATCTCGGTTTGAGGAATAGTTTGCAATTTGACTTAATTTTATGCAAAGGGATATGGGATTCACTCCTCATCATTAGAAGATACTTCAAAAATATATGTATTCCATTTATGATTTGAGTCTTAAGATACAATAGATAATTAATAACTATGAAGACTGAGGACACTAGTTTGTAAAAGGGACTTGCAAAAGGTAAGGTGTGGGGGAGATGATGATTCCATAAAATGACTCATTGTTTTTATAGTCTATAGCCTTAAATATGTCAAATGGTTGAACATTGTGTGTAGTCTTGATATTTAGAACTAGCATAAGGTAGGAAATAGATGGTTTTATCTATATAAACTCATGTAAAGTCTAAGTCTATCTTATTTGCATTATGTTTTAACATTTTCAAGTTTTAAGCTCCACATATTCACATGTACAAGTAATAGTAGTATTAATATCAGTTTTGAGAAGATTTCATGAAGATAATGAGGATAAAAGATAAATGAAAAATCATCTGAGACCCAACTATGGATTCTAAATCTAGCTACATATTTTGATATCCAGCTACAAAATTTGATAGTCATCTACAAATTTTGACAGTCAACTACTGATTTCTTCAATAAGTTACAAATTTTGATCATAAGCTATAGATTATACTAGTTTTGCTATGGATTGACTAGTTTACTCTAAAATTGATCATAACACATTATAAAGGGTTCAAATAGCTTCTTCACCTTATTCATGGTAATTTGGAAGACTCCATTTATTAGTTTAATTTTTGTGTATATATATAAATAGTTGTTTATTTCAATTTAGTCTTCCATTTTTAGAACATGTTATTCTAGGGAACAACTCATTAGAAGTTATGAATACAAATATATGTAAAAATTTGGTTGATATATTTAGGCATCATTATTGTTATCTAATATGGATCCTTTGACTCCTTGAAGATCTCATATTAATGATTTTCTATTCTAAATATATCACCCAATCTATCTAGAATATCTTCATGTCTTAAATCAGTCAATTTATTACCTAGAATGTTGGGATAAATAATTTCTTTGCATAGAATAAATAGAAAGATCCATGATTGGATAATAAACGGTTATCCCTACATACACACATATTGTAATTTTGGATATTTTATGCAATACAAAAAGCATTACAATAGTTTCCCTTCTCACTTCATGTGTTAAAATAATATCTTAGAGATGAGTTGATTTGAACATAGATCTAAGGGTGGGTAAGGGCCCACTCCCCAAGGAGATAGGAAATTTTGGTATTTATAATTTGATTTATATTTATTTAAATTAAAGATTGATATAGATATATGTTTTTATAATTAAGAATGATAACCTATAGGGTAAATTAAATAATTGATTTTTTATTTTTAGCATAAGTATTTAATTATTTAATTTTTAAAAATTATGAAAATATATATTTATGATTTTTTTAACTTTGTAAGTGAGGATTTGACATAATTTTTATTATATAAGTGAGAATTTGAATATAGCTTAGGTTTATTTGCAGTTGTGTGTGAAGTATTTGTAGATTCTTCAATTCTGATTAGATTGGTTTATTTATACTTTTTACAAGATTGTTTCCTTTTATAATTCTTTTAGGAG
The DNA here is from genome assembly GCA_037957365.1 of Torreya grandis. Taxonomy (NCBI): domain Eukaryota; kingdom Viridiplantae; phylum Streptophyta; class Pinopsida; order Cupressales; family Taxaceae; genus Torreya; species Torreya grandis. Next base: position 212,202 of record JARHVA010006213.1, read on the forward strand.
TTTAATAAAAAATTGGATCACGATAAAATAAAAAAAACCCCAAAAATAATATTGTTATCCTAGAACCAATAAAGTAAATTACAAAAGATAGATTTAGATACTACCCTGATAAGAATTGACACTGACATAAGTTGGTTAAATGAATGGGTAATAAGGACACCCATCACAAACATCATAACAAAAAAAATTCTAAAAATTTCTTGAACAAGGAGGTGTTACACTATCCAAGTGAAAATAAATCTTTTCCTTGTTCAAATTTGTCATTATAAAATTTGTGTCATATCATCTAATTGGTATAGTTATGCTACCCATTTGAGTTTAAACCACTTGCCAAATTTTCTTGAGTCATTTATTCATAGCTCAATTTTGAAATTTCACTTTTCTATGTTCATAAGGTTGATGTGTTAGATTGGGTTCACCATTTATGCTTGAATTGAGGGAATTTGGGTTCAATTTCTAATTTGGATTGAAGTTATTTTATGGAGTCATTACTATTCTCATCATTGGTGGACTTAAGTCATATTTTGTATCACTCACGCTTTAAGTCCTAAAACATATTTGGTACTAATACTCCTATTACCATGTGGCAGTGTTGTTCTTCCCATTTGGTTTTAGTTTTATAGTTAGAAATTCTTGCATGTTTCCACATCATGAGTTTCTCTGTTTGCATTTTATCTTTCCTAATATAAAGGGTTTTCTTTTAGTTTTATAGTAGCAACTCATCAAATTTTAACTAGTTTTCATGGTATTGACATATCATAAAAAATATAGGCTTTGGTGTACTAGTTTTCACCTTGGATTTTTGAGTTATCATACCCTCTTTTGATTTATATGATTTAAGCCCTACCAATATTGAGTAAATTTATAAACATCATTCTAATAATTATGTGTGGTTCCACACCACCCTCTTTTCATAGTCTTTTTGATACCTTAGTCACTTTTTTGGAAGAAAGATAAAAATCTATACCTTGTTTAAACATTTGCACAACATTTTTCTAAATCTAGTCAAACATATAGAGCAACCCTTTCTAGACATGACTCAAAGGTTCACTCATAGCGGGGTCTCTTATGATCCTAAATATGATGATGAGCATTTTTATGATGGTCAAGATAAATAAATTATCTTTGAGGACATTCCTACCATTATATGATTTGAGGAATAACATATTGAATACTAAGAGAACCAATATGAAACACTCTTTAGGTTGATATAATCCTATGCTAGACTACCCTTAGATTTTCCTATGGAATAATTGCATACCTTAGTTGGAGGAGGAAAACAAAAATAAGAGCATTTTTTTCAAAACATTTCACACACAAACATACCTTCTTCTTCTAACAAGGGTAAGGAAATACTTATAGAGTCAAAACCCACCAATCAAGATCTTGTCACCAAAATTTAAAAAATAAGTCAATGGTATGCCGATCATCTTATCATGGATTTAACTAAATCTATAGTTGATACTTCAAGTCAAAATTATGATTCCAAGGACCAAGGAAATGTTAGTAAACCTATAAAACAAACATTTGTTGAGAACACAACAACAATTGATCAAGGTGTCTCAAATGAACAGAGCAAGATGTAAGAGGTTGTGTAAAATGTATTTTGGACACGAAACACACATTATTTAACCATCAATAACCTATTGTCACTTAAAAAAATTAGATACCAAAACATTCATTTCAAATTGAGGAAATCCCTCAAAACATTTTTGCTAGTTCATCTAAACCAAAATGTACAATGGTCAATAGACAAAGAACTCCCCAAAACGAACAGAACATGGTTGATTCAAGGTATTAAATTCCTAGGACTCAACCACTTACCTACTCAACTCAAGGAGTGAACCAAAACAAATTCAAGGATCATAGGGTGTACATCCCTACCAAAAAAAACAAGAGGGGCACATTCCACCTCAACCAAAATAGGGGTACATACCACCCCAATAAAATTATGCTCCACCAATGAATGCACCAAACATACAAGAGTATAACTCCATCAAAGAGATTGTACATGATTGGAGATAAATAATAGAGTTAATAAATACAAGTTCAATGAGATATGTTCACATCCATTTAATCTATTTATTCTCTAAATTATTTTTCCATATCATTTTGAGGCACCAAAGTTTGATAAATACAAAGGAAAGGAGGACCCACATGAACACATGTAAGAATTTTTTGTATTAAGATGAGAGGTTGCTTGTAGTAACATGTACTTGCTTCAATTGTTCCCATGAATTTTATTTTGGTAAGATTTAGATTGGCTACTTAAGTTACCCAAGGTATCGGTTGTGTATTGGAATGACTTGTCAAAAAAGTTTGTGAACCATTTATCATACAACATTGAGCATGAATTGACCGTTATTAACTTATGAAAATTCAAATAACATATGGAGAAAGATTCACATCATACCTATAGATATGGAGGGAACTAGCTAGTTGTTCTCACCATACTTTACTAGATAACTAGTTGGTAGACATATTTTGATATAACTTACATCCAGAGGTTGTGCATAATATATGACTAGATTGTGCTAACTTGTTTGAGGAAATAATTGATAAAGGGGTGTAGATTGAGAAAGATCTTATTGTTAAAGGCCTTGTCAAGATTCTCACATAGGTTCAAAATTATAATAAGACCCGATCAATGATTCAGATGATTGCTCAAGATAATCCTAAGGGATTTAAGAAAAATAAGATCATCGTTGGAAATGGGGTGAGTGAAAGAAGGCATGTACAAATAGTGCAGGTTATTTCAATGCCAAGTGTATAATTATCTCCTTCTAATCGACCCCCTAATTTTTAGAGACAATCTTCAAAGAGGACAAGACACAACAGTTTTAGGGTCTTTATAAAATTATTAGAGCTAATTGAAATAGTGTTCCAAAAGCTCATAACAACTAACCTGATTGTATGGCCAATACCAAGGCCATATCCTAAAGATCAAATGAAACTATACTTGTACAAATATAAATGATGGTACAAATTTCATAATGTTATTATTCATGGTGCATATCATTACATCTAATTGCAAAATATTATTGAAAATCTCATTGAGAGTGGAAAGTTGGGATTAACTTAGCCCCTGATCAGGAAATTAATAAGGATATGGGAATTTACAAAGACCCCTTTCCTCAAAATAATCAACCACAACTAAGGAAAATCCAAAACCAAGGATAGAGGCAGAATTAAAACCAAAATTAAGGTTAAAATCATAATCAACATGAGCATAATCATGATCATAGTACCTATACTAACAATTTGGGTTATAATAGCATGCCTTACAACTATAACAAAACCATGTGATGCATTTATTCAACCCACATTGCCACTATTACTATCATACCACGTGAACCATTGCGTGCTCCTTGTAGTATGGGACTCATTATTATATATCCAACATCCTCTCCCTCTAGTAATACTACATCTAGTTTGCACAATTCAGTCATGACTTCGTTTGAATAGGTTACTATTTCTAAACAACACCCTTCCTTTAATTACAATTTCTCCTTTTCTGACTTGAAATTGTAGAAATGCAACTAGATGCCTATGAGTCACTCTTGAAGTCCTTTTGCCTTCATCCTTTGATTATATTGGCTTCCTACCACTTCTAAGTTACATAGTCATAACAAGAAACTCATGAGTTACTCTCCAAGGCCCATTTCTTAATTACTATACTAAACCCAATATGAACATTATGCTAATAGATACAAAGCTAACTATTGTGCTATCTAAAGTAAAGTTGTCTCATCTGAATGTTAAAAATCCTTATAGCCTATCAAACTAATTGAGAAAACTCCCTACATAGATTTCTATTTTGGATATCTTATGAATATATGAATTCCATAGAACTATTATAAAGAATATTTTCCAACAATCCACTATTACACTATAATATAAAACCTTAATAGTTCCAGAACCATATGGGACATTTGTCTTCATTTTTTCACATCATGTTTGATCAAAAGGACTTGTCTACACTTAGATTGAGCCATAGTAACCCACTGTACATTGAAGTACTCATTAAAAAACATAAGATTAAGTGGATTCTTATAGATAATGGTTTGTGGTTGAACATCATATCTCTTAATTTAGTACAAAGATTGGGTTATACTACAAAATACATTCAACTAGAGATAATAACCATCAAGGCTTATAACAATGTCGAAAGAGAGTCTACTAGTACTATTTAGTTGTCAATCATTGTTCAGTCCATTTCACATCATACATTACTTCATATTGTGGACATTGAATTTCATTATAACATAATTCTTGTTCATCCTTTGATCCATGAAGTAGAGGTCATTTCATCCACTTTGTATCAGTGCCTTAAGTTTCTCCCATGAAGGGATCAAGGTCACTATCCACATCGATCAACAACCTTATCAATACTCAAAACATCTTGAGGTTGAGTTCCATAATTATAATTATTGTCTATGTTATGGATTCATTATAAAGAATAACAAGGCTATATTTTCACTCCCACCTCCATCTAATTACATCAACCCTAGTGATCTCACTTCAAATTTGGCTGATCCATTTCCCACAACTCTTGTGAAGCATGTTGTTATTAAAGATATGGGTATTTCCATATATAGTCTTATGGATTCCTTCCATGTTACAAAGTTGGCTAAATCTCCAAAAAAAAATTGGTAAGATTAAACCTTCAAAAAATCCTAATGGACCCAACATAATTAGGCAATAGAAGAAAAAATAGTGAAAACCACCTATGGTTTTGGTACCTACAATTACACCAAAGAAATATAAAGAGGAATTTATCGAGGGAGATTGGTTATATTTTGAAGGCCTTGTTAATTGATTTTAGAATCCAAAGTATCCTATCCTTAATTAGATCATGGATAATATTAATTATAGAGGAAAAGGGCTTGGCCTATCAACACAAGAAATCTTATCACCCTTATCAGCGAGAGTACCTAATTTAAATCATGGTCTCAAATTTATACCACCTTGGGGTGACCTCATGATTTTTGATAGTGATTCTTCTAAATTGATTAGAGATGAGACTCTTGGTAGTGACACAATGTTTTCTTATAGCATTTTTGATGAGCTTGTTGACATGGACCTATTTTATTCTAATGTCATTTTGACCTCAACTATTGGAGATTCCCATCTTGGATCAAGATTTACCATTAGAGCTTCCCTTACTAGAGAAAAAATACATATATTTATTGGAGCTTCCCATCCTAAAGCAAACCCTCATTATCCCCTATGCCTTTGTCATCCTAAACTCATTGATTAGGATTGGAAAAATTTAATCATAGGGCTTGATGAGTTTCAAAAGGAATAATCAATTAAAGAATATATCAACCTACGAGATGAATTTCCCATTATAAATCACAACCAAAGCTTTGATTTTTCATTATATCTTTCTGCCTACTTTGGAGAGGACACACAATTTTTTGGTCACAATAAAAATAAAACATCAAGATCTTTAGGTGAAAACTTATTTGAGGTTCTTGTCGATCAAGGAAAAGGTAAAGAAAAAGAAAAGCCTTTGAGTGAAAACCTATTTTAGGCCTGAGACCCTCTCAAGTGGGAAAATTTTCTCATCCCCTTGAGACGTAGAAGGTCCATCTAGCCCAAGTTCTATATCTAGTATGAACATCTCTTTAGAACAATAGAAAATGTTTGAACATCTTGTTCTTGAGTTTCTAGATGCTTTTTATACTTGGCCTTTATCTGAAATGGTGGATTTTAATTTGTCACACTATCTAGATATTTAGGAGGAATAACAAGAAGATGTAACAAAAGAAGATGATCATGATCATACCTTGCCTATAACTTTATAATATGGATCCACACTCCTTATAGAGAACATAATGGAAGTGAACTTAGGAACCTATAAGGATCAAAAAATTATTTATCTTAGAGCTTCCCTTACTGAATCAAAACACAAACATATTATATACATATTAAGAGACCATATTGACATCTTTTCATGGGCATACTTTGACATGTCAAGCTTAGACCTAGATTTGGTTATGCATCACCTTGTTATCCATCCTGATGCCAAACTAGTCAAGTAGAAATTGAGAAAGATGCATCCATGTATCACCCTATTAGTTAAATAAAAAATGGAAAAGTTGCTAGGAGCAAGTTTTATTAGGCCATTGGAATATTATAAATGGATTTCAAATATAGTTCCAGTGAGTAAAATGATTGAAAGTATACATATTTCTATTGATTTAAAAGATATCAACAAAACATACCCTCAATATGATTTTCCTATACCCAACATGGACATGATCGTCAACTCAATTTTTGGGTAAAATATGTTGTCCTTAATGGATGGATTTTATAGATATAACGAAATCCAGATATCCTAAAAAGATCAACACAAGACTGCATTCACCACCCCATGGGGAACATTTTATTACCAAGTCATGCCATTTGGGTTGAGGAAAATTGGAAACACATATCAACATGCCATGAATATCATCTTCCATGATATGATCAATGATATTATTGAGGATTATGTTGATGAAATACTAGTAAAATCAAGGACAAGAGCTGGACACCTTGATGTTCTACAAAGAATCTTTGAGAGTCTTTATGAATATAAAGTCTACTTGAATCCAAAGAAGTGTGTCTTTAGAGTTAGTTCATGGAAATCAATAGGCTTCATTGTATCACAAAGAGGGATCAAATTAAACCCTACCAAGGTGAAATCCATTGTGGAAATGCCTCCACCAAACAATCTTAAATAGTTGTAAAGCCTGCAAGGAAAGATCCAATCTATACACTAATTAATTTCTTAATTGGTAGGTAAGTGTCACCCATTTAACCATCTATTAAATAAATGGATCACATTTTAATGGGATGAATATTTTTAGATATAAATTGATAAACTCAAGAACTACTTGGCCAATCCACTAGTCTTGAGACCACCAACACTTGGATGACCACTACTTCTTTGCATATCAGTAATAAACCATGCATTGGGGGAACTTTTAGCCTAACATGATGATTAAGAAAAGAACATTAAATATATTATTTAAGTCTCAATTTGGTGGTTTATAAATATAATTAAATTCCTAGTAAGAAGGCATGCTTAGCTAGGATGTTTGTTACCCAAAAATTACAACATTATATGCTAAATAAAACACTATTGTCATTAACAAGGTAGATCCTATCAAGTTCTTGTTATCTAAAACATATCTTCAAGGATTCATGGTTAAGTGGGTCATGATCCTAAGTAAATTTTAAATTAATTATTATAATAAAAAATCAATCAAGGGGTAGGTTATTGCTAATCAACTTTCAGATGCCCTTATCAAAGACACTCAACCACTCAAATTCAAAATTTTAGATGATTGTATTATGGAAATAGAACTAGAACCACAAGAACCTAAAAAATGGAAGATATGTTTTGATATCTCCTTTACATACCCTAGATTTGGATATGACATATTATTTATTACACCCTAGGGGGATCTGATTCTTAAAGTATTTCATATACAATTTAATTATACAATCAATATGGTTGAGTATGAGGCATTGATTACAGGGCTTTGCCTTGTTATACAGTGGGATATTCAGTACTTAAAAGTCTATGGTGATTCCTAATTAATCATCAATCAAACCACTAATTAGTATAAAACTATAGATGATAAGCTTATTCCTTACAATCAAATTATTTATAATCTCAAAGGCTATTTTAAATCTCTATAGCTTGAATAAGTACCAAAAGCTAGAAATAGATCTACTAATGTAATAGAAATGATTGGATCCATGATACATATTTATATCATATTTAAAGAGTATCATTTTTTTATTGATAATATTTTACAACATGCACATATTATACCAGATTTAGAAAGGGTATGCGTCATTGTTGGTCCCAATCCCCCATCTAAATTATCATGGTTCTAAGATTTTTATAACTACTTCTATGATCATGTTTTCCCAATTTACCTATCCAATAATAGATAGAAAGTCTTCCTTCACCATTTATCACGTTACACCCTCTTTGGAAACAAACTTTATCACAAAGGCTGTGATGGAACATTTCTTCATTACATATCATCAAGAGAATCCAATCTAGTATTAAAATAGGTCCATGAAGGAATGTATGGGGCCCATACCAATAGTGTAGTATTGACAAATAAACTCCTAATAATATGATATTTTTGGACAAATATTGAGATCAATGCTTACAATTATGTAAATACATCAATTCTTTGTTAGTGACATGGAAACTTGATACACACACCATATTTACCACTGCAATTGATCATAACACCATGGATGTTTTTTACTTGGGGCCTCAATCTTATCAAGAAAATAAACCCAACATATTCAAATGGTGGTAATCATATCCTTCTTGCTACTAAATATTTTATTAAGTGGATTGAGGCCATTCCTCTCTCTTACATTACTAGGAAGCAGATTGCCAAATTCATTCATTACCATATCATCTATCGATATGGCATCCCAACACACATTATATCTGATAATGGCAGATCCTTTGTGAAAAGAGATGTTAAATAATTTTATGAAAAAATTAAAATTAAACACAAGAAATCCATACCACACAACTAATAAGGTAACGAACAAGCTGAGGCATCAAACATGATTATTGTTGTCATTCTAAAGAAGATTGTCAATGATGTTAGCTATAATTGGTACTTGTAAATATTTCCTACCCTTTAGCTTTATAGAACTAGTTATCAAACCCCATAGGATCCATTTCATATTCCCTTGTTTATGACACAAAAGGTATTATCCTGATCAAGATCAAACTACCATCATTTTGAGTATTACCAGGGAATATTGAAGATGATGAGAACTATAGTGTCTCGAGGTTACAAGAGCTAGAACTTAATGATGGTAAGCATTTGAATGCCCTAAAAAACATGAAAACCTAACAAAAAAGATTGTAGATAAGTTACAACTAGCACATTCTCCCTTGGGAGTTTGAGATTGGTGATTTAGTCTTGAAAGAGAACCAAAATAACACAAATTCTAAATGTAAGACAAAAGATAAGTTTCAACCTAATTGGTTGGGACCATATGTTATCATGGTGAACTATCAATCAAGGGCATATCAATTAGCTCCTTTAAAAGGTGAAGAAATTCTAGAGCCCATGAATATTATGCACCTTAAGAGGTTTTATGCATGAATAACTTCAAGCCATTGTCTACAATACCCCTTACATGGTGGTAACTTGTGTTTTAGTAATTTTATCCTACCATTTTATACTACCCCAAACTGCTCTCACATGTGCCCTATTACTTTCACAACTTTAGAGAGTGAAAGACTTTAGACCAATGGTACTCAGAACACATTTTATCCTACCCTCTGCCATTCTTTTTGAAAACCATATTCTTGGGACCATTCTCTTTGAGAACCTTATTATTTATCCCACCCTGAACCATCCATCTTTTGGACCCTATTCTTTGGACCATTCTCTTTGAGAACCATATTCTTTATTATGTCTTTGGATTATTGTAACCTTAAAATTTTTATCCCTTTACCAGTTATGATCCTGATTATTTCTCATCAGCATTATGAATACCTTCAACACTAGTTCTAGAAGACAGTTCAACCAAAATAGTATTTCATGTCTTCTTCTATAGAAAAGCAAATAAGGACATATTTTCAATTTAAGATATTACCTTATGCATGGTTCTTTAGATTGATTTCATGCTACACATAGTTCTATCATTATTTTATTCTCTTTGGTGAACATTATTATCTTTTCAAGACCCTCACTGTCATTAATTTAAAAGCATGTGCCATTGTAGCTAGCTTAGATGTTTATTGGAACTTCTACTCTTGGATGAGCATATCTTTGATTACTTAGTCCCCCATTATACATATTTTATCCCCAAAACACCAAAAATAGTAGAACATGGTTCACAAAAGAACAAAAACATTGTCTTATGCTTTTGCACATTCTAATCCTCATGCTCTCACCATTTTACAAGTAACGATCCCACTAACTTACCATTTTGTAAGTAATTTACCCTATGCACTTGTTATTGTGAAAGATCATTCTCCCTTGTCTCACCAACTTGTTTATTGAAAGACCATTCTAATTTATCATGTCTTCTATTTATTATACAACATTAACTGTATGTTCAGTTCATCACCTTTTTCTTTTATCCCACTTCCTAGTAGAACTACATTTGGCTTGAATTTTATGTTAGAGTATGTGTCCATGGAACTATGTAGGTAGTGGCCACTTGTGTTTTACATCTAGATTTAGGTCGGCCAACCCTTTACATTTTCTTCTCTTCCCCCATCTCTTATTTTGTTGTTCCTCTTTAATCAGGGAACAAATTTTATGTCCTTGTTATTCATTACGTTATCATAGAAAGTAATGCTTTTACTACATGTACATGAATAATTGTTCTTAAACTGTACAGATGTAGTTTTTGTTTTGTGTGTTTATTTGAGTTTTATTGATTTTTTATTGTGATTTATTTCCTATTCATTTATTTCTTCTCCTTTTCTCCATTTATTAATTCTTGTCTAGCCTTAGTATTGTGTTTCCCTATTTTATTTTTCTCTTCTCTTTTGTGTTCAAGAACATCTTGATGGTCCACATGGATCTTGATTATTTATATATTTGTATCATGTTATTAAATTATTATTATTTTGTTTTTAAACATTATTGTTCCTACTTGAATCATGATTATTTATATATTGATTTAAGTTAGGTTCATTTATGTTTATATTTTTCTTTTTCTTTACTTTTTTTAAAAATGTAAATAGTTGTAACTCTCATTTTGGTCATTGTTTTACCATTGTCCTTAGTTATAGATATTCACATTTAAACTGGCTCTATACAATTGAAATGCCATGTCATTATGAGTTATTCATAATTATGATTCTTAATTTATTTTACTATAGATATCACTTTGTGCTCTAGATTCAAGTCTTAATGTCAACACGACTCTGATGAACATATCTCATGATCACTATGTATAAACAAAGATCAATAGGTTTAACATTTGACACTATGCTTAGATGTACATCCCCTAGCATAAATTATAAGTCTAATCAAATCTTTGTTATCTTTCATCAATCCTCTTTTCATTCTCTCCCAATTTTGGGTGAACTACATTGGCTTGAGGTCTATTTGGACTATGTAGGTAGTGCTTGGATACATGACATATCCTGGGTTACCTCAACCATCTTCATTCTTATTTTCATCTCTTTCATCACTTTGTGAATCATGATATTCTTGGTTTTTATGGATTTCATGGCCATTATACAACAAAATATACATTTGTACCCACTCACTTTAATCTATGTTTTATGTTATATATTTAAGTTAATTACTTGCTAATTTTCCCATGTTGGGGCATAACATTTGAACTAGTTATCAAAATCTAAATCATCCCTATCATGGAAAACCATTATTTATTCTTTGAAAATGATCAAAATTAGTCCTATTGGGGTAAAACTATCTTATCATGATCAAATCTACCCTACTAGTGCACTTTTTATTATCATCATTTTGGAGACGACGATTCTCCTTTTCCTCTAAATCTAATCTCTTATCCATGTTGGGGTAAAATTATCTTATCATGATAACATATACCATATTAGGGCACTTCTTATTATCATCTTTTTAGAGATCACAATTCTCCTTTTCTTTTATTTCCAAGTTCTCCACACTTTTACCCATGATGGCAATGTTTTAGTGTGCAAATTATCTCGAGATTGATCAATGTCATAAGCACACAACTTGCATCCACAAATTGAGTGTTTTCAAAGTGTGTCACTTATATGTTTAGATTGAATCCTTTACATTCCCCATATCTTGGGGCCCATTATACCTCTAATTATATTTTAATCATTTATGGTTACCACATTTACAAGGATTAGCTCATTTAGATGTGATCTATTCCATGGGTTAATCTCTCACTTTTTCTCTCTTTTTGAGAGTGCATCCTTCTCTTTCATCCCTATATGTCATCTAAAGGGAGAATCATGGGTAATTTATAATTTCTTTTTGAAAAATATTTTATTTAAAAATATATTAATTCACATAAATATTTCTATATGCCTTCTCAAACAAGGGTAAAATGGAGACATCTAGTTCTTAACACTATTTTTGTTGAAATTGTCAATCTTACTTGATTTTAACTCAAATACATAATTTGGGTCAAAATAACTAAAAATGCCCTAAATAGTTCAAACTTGTTGTATACAAGTGTCAATTTAGACCAATGTATCCCTAAATGGGGTAATGCTTTTTATGTGATTCCTAACTTTGATCAATTGATTTCAAGTCAAAATGGTAACTTTGCCTTTTTGAACTCTAGATCACTCTTTTCTTCTAATTTATTAGTACACATTATGTACCTTTGCTATTTTATGTTGACAAAATCTTAAATGGGATCACAGTCTGTATGTATCTAGCATTGCCTTTCAATTCATCCTAGTCAAATTATGACCCAATAATATGACTTTCTAACCATTTTGAGTAATTGAGTACCAATTTCCAAAGAATTTCACTAAAATTTACTAACCTTGTTTAAGCTAATTAATTCAAATCAAGATCTTAGGTGGACTTTCCATGGAGGTTAATGATTATTTCATTTTTAGAAATTAATTCTCAATATCTACATCACCTAGTGACATGATCTATAGGGTGGCATCCTCAAGCCATGAATGCAATAAATATCAAGTTTATGGGCACCCATGCCTCATTAATGCCTCTTCTTCCCAAATCATTATGAGTATATTTATAGATTTAATTACAAATATTAGATTAATTAATGACCAAACATCTCAATCTTGAGATGGAAGATTATGCTTGATCCTAGCCCAATTGGAAAGTGTATAATTAGAAAGGCATAAAACATCATTTATAATCTAAAATATTATAAACTTGTAATGCATATTTATCTCCATAATATTTCTTTATGTTGATCAATTGTGTTTTATTTTCAAACTTAATTTGATAGGCATAGATTATATTTATTATATTGAGCCTAGATTATTCATAGTGATCTTGAAATTATGGAAGATCTTTGATTCCATTGTTGACAAAGATAAGAACACTAGATCAAGAGGAAAACACATTTAGAGCTGCTCTTGGATGGTGGAATCAATTGAAAAGGTAATTGGTATTGATTTCTTTCAAACTATTCTTCATTATCATTTGTAAACCTCTTCGGAATAGGTTGTCTTAGTTTTTAAAGTTATTTGTGCATACTTTGTGTTTAGATGACTAATGTTTGACTAACCAACTTTTTAATCCAATCATACATATATAACCATATTCTAATTCCTATTTGTGACCAGTGAAGAATAATTAATCTACCATGAATTTATATACTATTAATTTACAATGAATTTTCTATTTTTCACACAAAATAGTATTGTCAAATTTGTAATTAAATATAACTAAGGTAAAAATAAGTATACCAAAATACCCCTGGTCCTTAAATTCAGCCACAACTCCTTTCTCTCTCGACTCAATAAACCTAGGAAGTGCCTCATCATCTTTGAGCTGATAGTGAGGGCTAGTAAACCTATATAGCCTCTTCATAGCATCATGATTGAGACCTAACTACTTAGCCTTAAAATCCTAATGGATTATATATAAAAAAATTTAAGATCCAATTTAAATTATAACCTACTCTTCATAGTATGGTCATTGATACATAAAAAATTATCCTTATATATCCTATATTTCTATTATTTTTCATCCAAACCATTCTAAGTCTTATTGTGATTTGAAATCCACCATTCATAGAGATTTATGATTTTATCATCCCTAATCATATCATATTTTAACATGGAAAAATTAGATTCTACTATTGAATCAACGATAAACAAAACCAAGACAACTAACAACACAATGCCCATAATCATCACCATGGTTACTAAATCTCCCCCTACCAAATTTTTTTAGTGTGGGATATTTATTATTATATTTATTTATTAAATTAATTATCCCTACACATTTAGATTCAACTTACTTAGGTGTAACAAATAGGTTAAGTGGGCGAGAGGGTGAGTTCCACCTAGAGTTCTAGATGGAGTTTAATTGAGTGCCACTGTGATCTCTCATATGAGTTCCATAGTGAGTTACACTTAGTGACACTATGAGTTATTCTATGAGTTCACTTCCCCTACTCATTTATATTCCTATTCATTGGGCTATTGTGATAGAAGAGATAATTAGTAAGCAAGGAAGTTTAAAACATCAAGAAATTATTGCACATCTTTTTTCATATTTATTAATACAAGCTGGGTTATTATTAAAGAATTATTATGTTCTCACTTTACTAGAAGCTCACCTATTGGCCAATTATAACATGGTATAAGATCATTAGGTTCTAGAAATGAGCATCACTTTATCTGTTTAATTTTTATTTTTATATTCTCCTAATTTTTTTAAGAAGAATTTGTAAATTATTCATATTGTCTTATGCATGTATTTTATTTGAAGTATAAGCTTAGTTTTATAGATCTGAGAGGGAGACACACTAACCCAATTTTTTGATTGGTCAAGGGTTTGAAACTTATAAAATCGTTGAGGTGAGTACATAGTTTATTTGCAATAACTTACTTTCCGAACCAAGAGGGTTCATAGTGACCTCAAAGAGGCATCATTATTATCTACCTTTGGCTGTCCAATAGCTAAGTCACTATTATATCAATTGACTACTCTTTTGGTCAGTGGCCTACCTCCTAATGACCTACTTATGTATTTTATGATTATTTGGTTGCTTTAAATTACACTAATAGATATAGTCTTCTAATCTCTTTGTCAAGCATTGTTTTCATGATGGATATCTTTTGCATTGATTTATGTGAGGTAACAATGTATTTACTTTGATTTACATTATGGAGGAATTATGCAGCTCAGTCTCATGACCTAAAAATAAACTAAAAAGGGATATAGACACTCAAGAAAGAAATCTATAGTAGGCAAGGGATGTAGGCTGAGATATAATAATAACCATTGATATCTGAAGTAATTCTAGACCTTCATAACCTAATAAAAACATTATGCACATGAAAATTGTGGAATAATACTAAAACACTCTCCAATGTCTTAATCCATTGGTGCCTTCCATCAACTAGGTGTCCTTTTTATCTTCAAACGAGCTTCCTCTCTTGTATGGTAGTGTTCACATCTGGTCTTTAACCTCAGATTTATAGATATGTTCTTTCTATACAAGATTTATTGATGGTATTCTAAATTGGTATGGAATTCCTACCCTTCTAAAGGCATCTCAAGAAAATCTTCAAAACCCCATTTATGAATTATGGAGACCTGTGTTTATTATTTCCTCTCATGATAGTACCCTACATTTTCTAGCAAGCCTAAGTTCTTGATAATCATTTCAAAACTCAACCATACCTTAGAAACTAATTAATGCCTATTTATTTTCCTTTAAATATCTCAATTATATATTACTTTTATATTATTTTGTCTTCAAAAATCTTCACATAGGTGTGCTTAGGTAAGTTAACTAAGTCTTTAAATTGGTCTTTGATATGTCTCTATTTAAATATTCCTTACCTTTGAGTTGTGACTAAATTAGATTTTTAGTCAAAACACCCCTTTTATTTTTAATTACCCTCAAAATAATATTATTTCTATATAGGATACATATAGTCGAGTAAACAAATTGGTTAAAGACTTAACATTGTTTTGTAAGAGGTTTATCTCTCAATATTGATGCCAATGAGTAGTTATAATGTTATGTTTGCCTTGTAGACCTTGGAGTATTTCCAATTTTTTGAAAATTTAAATAAAATAGGCTATTAATGATGGAAAATTAATTATGTAATAACTTTTGAATGGTAGCTCTAAATTGAGTGCCAATTTATGTAAAAGTGACTAATTTTTAATTTCCCACCCATTGGTCCTATTTTTATTATAAACACACTAAAGTTATAAAGTGGCATATTCAAAGGGGTACCTATGATATGGACCCTATTACTTTCAACATTGTACTCTATGCACTAAATTCTCACACATGGATGCATTTCTGGTTGTTTGGCATCATCATTATGTAATTGAATTATCTCTCATCACTCCAAAAATAATTGTTCACCATGACACATTCTTGGTTTTACCCAATGTCCCATTTATGAGTGTGCTTTAGAGGTTAATTTTTGTTTGTAGTTGTACTCTTGCACTTATTTTATGTCTTCTCTTAGTTAATACAAATCCATATGAGAAAATCTAGAGGAGAATGCTCGAGTATATGTCAATGGTCCTTATTGGAGAGACCAATTATGCTTCATGGCATGTGTACATAGAATGTTCACTCATGAATAAATAATTATTTCCATTCTTATATGGATAGATTCCTACTCATATTGAAACTAGTTAATACAATGACTTGGATAACTCTTATGACTATGTCTATGGTAATTTATTTATGTTTCATGAGATCTACACCACTATGTGGATTACATAGAGTGTTCATTCACTATTTGGATCACTCTTTAGAATATGTTTGGGGATCCTATAATGACCTACATAACACCCCTCTAATTTTTATTATCTCTTCTAATAATGTTGTAATATATATTCCTAATTCAATTTATTGTGATGACACATCTGTTAGGTTGTGGAGCTAAAATCTTCACTGATGCAGACACAGAGGAGGGTGCAAACACGGAGGAGGGTGCAGAAGCATTGCTGGAGTGCCAGAGACACCGGCGTCGGTCAGGCCAACCAACGTCAACAGGAGAGGGCAGGAGAGCAACCGACATCGGTCAGAGATCGACCGGCGTCGGCGACCCCCAAGCGGATAGGGACCGCCATCGGTCACCTGTGTAGTTCAACTGCGAGCTTATTACGGGCAGTTGGTTGTCGAACCAAGTGTTTGCATGCTTAGTGCTAATTATAGACTAAGAGCTATGGATCTAATTATTGTACTAGGAGTCTAATTATTGTTTGGATGAGTTCTATATAATAGACTCATGGTTGTATTGTAAATTGTTCTAGTTTGAGTTGAGCAAAGTTTGCTTCTTCTGTGTGTGAGGTGAGCAAGGGTGTTCCTCCTAGTTCCACAATAGTACCAGGTGTGTTGGTGCTAGATTGGAGAGTCAGCTGGATTCTTCATGTATGTATGATCTTAGTCATCAGGTGAGCATGGCTTATAGGAGATCTACATGGTGAGTAAGATCGTTGATCTGCAGGTGTGTGTATGCGCAAGGTCGAGGCTCACAAGTGTGCAGAACCACTTATTGATCTATAGGTTGGAGATCAGATAGGACAACAACACAATAGGGAGCAGTATCAGGTAGGATCTACTTGGAGTACGGTGTGTACTCATTGGTATGTATGTGGAGTACATGAAGAGCTAAGAGGAAGGCAAGGCAGTTCCTTCCATAAGTATGGTCTGTTGAATTGCAGGTTGTTGCAGGTTCATGGGAGATCTACTTGAAGTAATTTGAGTACTTATGGAGTGCGTGGAGCACTTGTGGAGTGCGTGGAGCATAGGTGTAAGGTGAACACCAACTTTGTGTTTGAGTTGGGTGTTGGGACCTAGTAGAGAGAGCTTTGAGGAAAGAATTACTGTTCACTTGAGGTGTGGGAAACCTCTGAAGAGGTGGTGGAGAAGAAGTGGCATCTTCTTTATTGTATTCTTTTCTGTAAGAGTTATTAATACAAGTTGTGTATTGTCTCTCATATTCTGTGTTATTTTGAATTCTAGTTACTTGTTGATTCTGGTTATTTCTGCATATTAAATTGCTTGAAGTTGGTAATCAATTGTGTGCTTCCAGAGTTGGGTTCTTATTTCCCCAATAAGTGGTATCAGAGCTAAGGTTGCAGGAAGCAGGTTTTGTGTTTTGGTTACAGGGCACTCTCAGGGGTTTTTGATTGAGTGGGAGTAGAGCAACGGCAGATCAAGGTAAGCTAAGGATGGAGGAGTTGAAAAGCACAGATGGTTACTTAAGGTCCCATGGAAAGAAAGAGCAGGTAAAAGAAGATTGTTGGTTGGTAGCAGATCAGCATGAAAAAATTGAAGATACAGATGTAGCAGGTGTTATTGCACAGGATGTGTTTGCAGGTTTCTTGGAAAAAGTTGAATCTTGGATAAAAGATTCGGTTGCCTCTTTCCATGCAGCCCCAGGTAGAGGAGCTGGTGAGCCTTGCCAAAGAATTGGCAAAGGGGAAGTGAAGCTGAAATTGTAGGCGGCCAACACACAGGTGTTGATGAAGGTCATGCAGGTCCCAGGTTTGGAGATATGGCTAATTTCTTCAGAAAGATTGGGTGATGAGAGATGCACAAGAACTCTCACAGCGGGTGCACTTGAATTTGCTGGTGGTAAGAAAACAAGTACTCTTTATCTGCTTGTTTATATTACTGATTCTTCTTCTATAGCGGAGACGTGGCTTCATAGGCTTGGTCACATGAGCAGGAAGGAGATGCATGTTCTTAAGCGGAAGACAAATGTATTTGACAAGCTTAAGAACTGGAAAGCCTTGGTGTTCTTGGAGGAGATGGCGAACAAAAATTAGTGGATGGGCTGGATACTTCTGAGCAAGAGCAGTTTGGACATGGAGATTGATTCAAAGGAGCTCGCGGGTCGAAAGTCATGACTCACAGGCGAACACAGATACCGGCGTCGGTCAGGAGGAATCGGCATCTAATAGACAGGTGCCGATGTCGGTCATGTGCAGACCGAAGCCGGCAGTGTCGGGCAGGGTAAGACGGATGTCGGTCAGTAGGACCAACGTCGGCAATAGGGACACTGACGATGGCAGGTTGGTAGTCAGGGACAGACGCATGGGAACCAACGTCGGTCGGATGTAGACTGTGGAGTGACCGAGGTCGGTCACTGTAACGGATTTTGGGTGGATAGCATGCTGTCAAGGAGTCTCAAACACCCATACGGAGGACTGAAGATGTAAGTAGGCCCTCAAATTTGTTGTTCCTCTTCTTTATACTTGTTGCTGATTATAGAGTAGGAAGGATCCAGGAAACAAGTGGGAGCTAGGCAGGGATATGATGCAAAACCAAGTGGGAGATTTGGTAGGTTTGCCAGGTGGATGAAAGCACAGAGACGAATGGATTCCTTAGTAAAAGAATAGAGAGAACAGATGCGTGAGACGGAAGACCAGGGCATATGGTCTTGAGGAGCTGCAGGACAGTGGTACAGGTTTTGACAGGTGGAGGACGAAGCATGGCTTCAGTCAATGTCAGGGTATCTACTGTGGTTTGTCTTACCAGGTGGATGATGAGTCGCGACATCATTCTGTTGCTGTATGTGGATGGTATATTTGCTAGCAGGGTTAGTACATACAGGGTTTTGCTGAGCTAAGGGTAAGATTAGTTCAGTGGCATGTCATGAGGAGTTTGGAGCAGCAAAATTCTTTGACATGGGAGACATGGAGATCACAGGTAGATTTTGTCTCCAGTGGGAGCTGATGTGAATCAGGTGTTGGCGAGGTTCAGGATATAGAGCCGGAGCACACTAAGGGCTGGATAGGTACAGTGTCCAAAATCACATGAGGTTTGGTATAGACCTAAGTTTTCCCTAGCAGTGGGAGCTGTCAAAGAGTTAGGAGCCAATTTAGGGAAGTGAGTTCTCAGGTATTTGAGACGGACCAGCAGTAGGGATTCATGCTATGCAGGGTCAAGACTTCACTACATGTGTTTGTAGGTTCGGATGTGGCAGGGTACTCGAATGACAGGAGGTACACCACGGGATGTGTGGTGGGTTGTCTTCAGGATTGATCTTGAAGAGGGATACAAACCAGGAAATAGATTAGACAGAGTATAGGTACAGGTACAGTGCAGCTGTTTATCTCCAAGTGGGAGATTGTTAGGTTGTGGAGCTAAAAGCTTCACTAATGCAGACACGGAGGAGGGTGCAGAAGCGTTGCTGGAGTGCCAGAGACACCGGCGTCAGTCAGGCCAACCAACGTCGGTAGGACAGGGCAGGAGAGCAACCGACGTCAGTCAGAGATCGGCCGGCATCGGTGACCCTCAGGCGGATAGGGACCAGCGTCAGTCACCTGTGTAGTTCAACTGCGAGCTTATTACGGGCAGTTGGTTGTCGAACCAAGTGTTTGCATGCTTAGTGCTAATTATAGACTAAGAGTTGCAGATCTAATTATTGTACTAGGAGTCTAATTATTGTTTGGATGAGTTCTATATAATAGACTCATGGTTGTATTGTAAATTGTTCTAGTTTGAGTTGAGCAAAGTTTGCTTCTTTTGTTTGTGAGGTGAGCAAGGGTGTTCCTCCTAGTTCCACAGCAGTACCAGGTGTGTTGGTGATGGATTGGAGAGTCAGCTGGATTCTTCATGTATGTATGATCTTAGTCATCAGGTGAGCATGGCTTATAGGAGATCTACATGGTGAGTAAGATCATTGATCTGCAGGTGTGTGTGTGCGCAAGGTCGAGGTTCACAGGTGTGCAGAACCACTTATTAATCTATAGGTTGGAGATTAGATAGGACATCAACACAACAGGGAGCAGTATCAGGTAGGATCTACTTGGAGTACGGTGTGTACTCATTGGTATGTACGTGGAGTACATGAAGAGCTAAGAGGAAGGCAAGGCAGTTCCTTCCATAAGTATGGTCTGTTGAATTGCAGGTTGTTGTAGGTTCATGGGAGATCTACTTGAAGTACTTTGAGTACTTGTGGAGTGCGTGGAGCACAGGTGTAAGGTGAACACCAACTCTGTGTTTGAGTTGGGTGTTGGGACCTAGTAGAGAGAGCTTTGAGGAAAGAATTACTGTTCACTTGAGGTGTGGGAAACCTCTGAAGAGGTGGTGGAGAAGAAGTGGCATCTTCTTTATTGTATTCTTTTCAGTAAGAGTTATTAATACAAGTTGTGTATTGTATCTCATATTCTGTGTTATTCTGAATTCTAGTTACTTGTTGATTCTGGTTATTTCCGCATATTAAGTTGCTTGAAGTTGGTAATCAATTGTGTGCTTCTAGAGTTGGGTTCTTATTTCCCCAACAACATCCATGGTGGAAAATTATTTTCCTTCTATTGAGGTCCTATTACATGTCAAGATTGTAACATACCTTAGTTATCTCTTTACAAATTTTACATTCATTCCTTTGCATATTATTGCTCTTTCAGAGTCTTCACAAACTTGAATTTTTGAGGACTTTATTGATTTGAATGAGACTATACAAATTAAGATTATCTATGGCTCATATGTTCCTATAGACATTCATTTTTTAAATTTAGGTGATTTATATGTAGACTAGTCTTTAGTATCGATGGTTATTGAGCCTTTCTTGCATCTTCCCATGGACATTCTTTCAATGATTATTCCATGCCATTATTCTTCTTTGGATGTAATGAGGGTACTTATAAACACTCATATTCTTTCCCATTCATTATATATTTCCTTATTGCCATCTTATATAGTTAAGCTTATGATTCACGATCAAACTTTGGCACATTTGATAACTAGTAGGGATTATTTTGATCATTTTCTAGAGATCTAAATTCCTTTTTGCATTCCACTTGAGTGGGAATTCAATAGTTTGATAACTCATGGTTTTTTATTTTGAAAGGAAGGGACATCATTTATTGTAGAAGGACCTACTATATCATTTACCATGCAACATTATACACGTATCTTCTCTCTCTCCTTTGTGAAGGCATATATATTTCATATTTTATAGGATACTAAAACCATTGCTATGTAGTTGGCTATCCCATCAGGCCTCATTACTGGGACCTGTTGTTATAGCTTACCTAAGCTATACTTAAGGGGGGATATTGGAGTGGGAATTATTAGTCCTACCTTAGTTTATTTATCTCTATTTTGGGAGGGATTTTAATGAATGAAGGTTTTCTCATTTTACTCCACTTTTTGAGAGTTACATTTTACATGGGTACCTTATCAACCCTTGTTGCTGGTACCCATTTTTTATTTTCAACTCACCTAAGCTATGCTAAAGGGGGTGTTGGTCTAGGATATTTATTATTACATTAATTTATTAAATATATTATCCCTAAAAATTTAGTTTTAGATTAAACTTAGGTGTAATAAAGAGGTTAAGTGGGTGAAAGATTGAGTTCCACCTAGAGTTCTACATGGATTTCAATTGAGGTCCATTGTGAGTTATCCTATGAGTTCCATAAAGAGTTACACTTGGTCACACCATGAGTTATTATATGAGTTCACTCTCCCTATACCTTATTTATATTCCTCTTCACCAATCTATTATGATAGAGAAGGTAATTTGTAAGGAAGGTAGTTCAATACATCAAGAAATTGTTATACATGTTCTTGCATAGTTTTGAATATAAAAGGGTCATTATTAAAAAATTCTTGTGTACTCACTATAATATAAGATCACCTATTGGACAATTATGACAAAAACAAGTTAAAACAAAAAAATACAATTAGGTGAGTCTAAAATAAGTAGTTTAACACTGGAATTCTTCTCCAAATCTAAAGTAGATATAAACCCACCAAAAAAAATTATGAAAATTGAATGCTAGTAAAAGGAGGATTATCACAATAACATATCAAATTATCACCCAAAACATAATAATACAATAATTATTTTTTACATATGAAGTCTCACAAACTATTTTTTTAAACATAAAAAAGACAACCTATCTTAGAATATTTATTCAATAGATTTTT
The DNA here is from genome assembly GCA_037957365.1 of Torreya grandis. NCBI lineage: Eukaryota > Viridiplantae > Streptophyta > Pinopsida > Cupressales > Taxaceae > Torreya > Torreya grandis. The sequence goes on from JARHVA010006213.1 coordinate 234,795, forward strand.
ATTAACAATCTACTAATAATTTTCAAGCAGAAAGAAAAATACTGACAAAATTTATGTACATTTGCAAATTTTGAGTTGTAGAATAAGCCAATAACACACGAAGCAAAAAGTTAATCTCAAAACATGAAGGTCTTTGATATGACAATAGAAGTCATTGATTTTGTGATTGCTTACCAAATGTTTCATTTAGATTGAGTTGAAGTTCCTGCATTGCATGTTGACTATTCTTTTGTGGATGGGATAAGGATGAATTTTACTAGTCAAGGGATAAATTTTTTGAGCCTTGTACCAGATTTTTATATTATTATTTGAGATATCAATATTTCACATCTAAATTAAGAAAAAATAGGAAGCAAAACATAACATTAGAAACAAGGAAGAATGTTTTTGATGGATATGGCATTTTATTTTTATCCAATTTATTAATGTTAAATATTTGAATTTTATGAAATAAATTTTCATGTCATTAATGTTTAACAAATAGAAATGCATAAAAATAAGACTTTCCAAATTTTATTTTTTTAAAAATAGTTCAAATTATATATATATATATATATATATATATATATATATATATATATATATATATATATATATATATATATATATATCATTCCATAATTTTTAGTATAGATTAATGAGAAAACATGATTACAATAAGTACCTATTATAATAGGTAGTAACAAATAAAATCATGTTATTTTTCATTGCATGCATGCACATATGTACACACCTATATATGAGGGGTTACTTTAGATTCATTAATGCAAAAATTGATTAAATAGTAATAAAGGATGAAATTTTAGATTTCTATAATGATTTAGGTCTGGAATCATTATTTTATAAGTTTAAATATAAATTAATTTGATATTCATAATATTGTAGACTTAATTATTTTATTTTAATTATTTGAACTTAAACTAATTTATATTATTTAAAATTAGGGTTCATAGTGTAATGGTGTGCCCTATGTTTTAGTATAAAGAGTTTACATATGTTTTTTTAACTCTCCTCAATATATATTGTGTTTGAATCATTGATATTAATCAAATATATTTATTTTAGTTTATATATTTAAATATGTTATCCATACATTATTTTATTTTATTTTTTCAAAAAAATTTAAATATTTTTTAAGACTTATTTATGATTTTTTTTGTTTTGTCAGAAAGTAATTCATATTAAATTATCATATTTTGATATTTTGTTTCTTATTGATGTTATCTCTCACTTCATGTGAGTTATGCATAAAAATATATTGAAAAAAATAAAAATACATATATTAATTATTTTTAATGTTAGCATGTTTTATGGTAGAATTTAGAATGACATGTTATTTTATTATAATTTAAATGGTGGAAAATTTTGTAAATTATAAAATATATTAATTTTTTTTATAGGAATGACCTTGGAATAATTTTTTTTAATTTAAAATATGTAATACATAATGAAAAATATTTTATGATAAAATTATATTAAAAACTCAAAACATAACTATAAATAGTCATATTATAATATAATGTTCCACAATCATTCTAAAAGAGCATAACCAAAAATTTATATTCTAAAAAAAATCTATCAAAATCTATTAATTATCAAACGAAATTATGAGGGAGAAAAACCAAACATTATATAAGATACCATCAAAGTTATATCTTTTTTTTTTAGATTGATGTTAGGGAGTTACGGATCCCTAACCCATATAACATATGATATCAAAACAAAATTTAGTCTAGGTTAACAATAAAATTTGTAAGTCATTATGACCATATAAAACATATAAAAGATGTCCAAATATATGGAAATATCCAAATTTAATACCAAATAGTCACCAAGAAAAGGTAGACTATAAAACACTATCAAACAGTCACAAAAAACTAGACAAAAAAACTTATTCCAAAATGATTAACTCAACCATTTTACCATTAATTTGTATGAAATCACCCACCTCTGGTAATTTTTCAAGATTCTTGAAATTAGTTGCATGCACCTCCTACACCTTCACTTTAGATACTGAACATACCATCACCATATCTTTCCCTAACAACAAGCCAGTTGCCTCCTACAGACGTGAGAAAACCAATCTCTTATGAGTAATACCATGGTCCTTCAAAAGCATAGATTTTCCTTTCCATCATGGTGGTGCCTTTAAAACACCCCTAGAAACTCCCTTGGCTAACCATTTAATAGCTTTCACATGCTTTGGATTCCTTCTCTATGCCCTCCATTCCTCCATACATAGAATTGGTTACAATGGTTCCTTAATTTTGGGTTTGATAATGCCCTAATTCCATTTAGTTTTATAATCTCCTAAATATGCCTCATCAACTTCATATAAAAGATTCACCAAAAATATAATTTTTTCTTATAAAGCATGGAAAAAAGATAGAGGAATGAAGCTCAGATTATTCTTACTAGAAAAAGGAAGGGTAGGAAACATATCTAGTGTGAGGGTATCAATTTATAGCATTAGACCCACCTTATATTCGAGGCAAACAAAGAAATATACCAACATCTGAATCTACTCTTTATCTATCATAACTATGTAGAGATTGTTCACAAATAAAGATGTTAAGTTTTATTCATACCAATTTGCTTGATACCAATAATTCCATCCCCCAAACTCACTCTAAGGCTTCTACAACCTCCAACATGAGAATCTAAAGCATGTTAAAAAGGCATGTCCTAGAAACCATACCCGTAAAACCTATCTCTTGGTTTTTACATCTACCAAATATCAATGGGATTCTATATAGTACTAATTTATCTCGATAGCTCAAATTTGAAATGACCCCTAAAAGTAACTACAAAATCCATATAGAAATGTTTGTGTGTTGTCATTCCACTCAAAACTTAATCAAAAGTAATAAATTTACATGAATGAAATCTATTGAGGTAATAATAAAACATTCAAGGCTCATCTTCCACATCAAATGTCAAGATGGAACCTATCACCAAAACCAATTGTAATAAATCCCATAGATACGTAAGATTTATAACAAAATGGATAACACATACTACCAAAAAGGATTAACAATTTGTTATTTATAATTTTATTAAAAAAATAAAATTAAAAATAAGCAAATTAAATATTAAATCAATTCAGTCCAAGACCTTACAATATTCCAAACATGTTCTTACATTATCCATTCTCACATATATGGTTTGATCAATACCTATATTAGCAAGAAAGTCTACTACTTTATTGCTTTCTTGAAAGTAATGGGAACAAATCTAGTCCTCAAATTATTTCAATTTTGGAGAGATTATAGCCAAAATATTCATAAGTTTATAAAATTTAGCTTTTTGAACATTCATAGATTAAATAACTACATGCGAATCTCCTTCAATCTCTAGAAATCAGATACCACACTCCAAAGCCATCTCCACCCTAGATGCTAGTGTTTGGGCCTCAGCTTCATTATTAGTTCCATCTAGAAGCTTCAAAGACATTACTATAATAATAGAACCATTATTTTCCTTTATCACACAATATACCTTAAAATCCCTAGGATTACTATTATAAGCACCATCAAATTTGAGTTTAAACCAACCAAGTTAAGGAGTCTAAACTACCTCCTTTCTACTATTCTTATTCTTCTTATTTACCATTAACCCATTAACATGAAAAGATTTGATATGTTTCCAGTTTTCACACATTTACATATCCCATTGCATCATCATTCCTTGTTTCTTTTGAGAATGTGAAGTGACAACTTTCAAAATGGAAAGATCCATTTCTCTTAAAACCACATGCAAAGGGTGAGATTTATTTTCAAAGATCTTAGAATTCCTTTATTTCCAAAGAGTCCAAATTAAAAAGGTTAGGCTACATCTCCATAAGACATATAATGAATTCATCACATCTCCCACTAGCCAAGAATCAAAGTCTTGAAGAAGAGATGATGGCCATGCCCATGCCCTGTTGAATCTATTATAGAGCCAAATCCAACACCAATTAATAAAGTAAGAACTATATAACAAATGGTTATCTAATTCATCCTCTTTCTCTCATAAGTAACATCTAGATGGTCTAATAAACCCAATCTTCTTCAATTAATCCAGAGTAAGAACTTGGACATGCACTAAAAACCATGAAAAGGCTCTAGCTTTCTACAAACCTTCTTTAATTTAGCATAGAGAACTTTCTTCTTCAATTGATCCTGAGTAAGAACTTGGACATGCACTAACAACCATGAAAAGGCTCTAGCTTTCTACAAACTTCTTTAATCTAGCATAGAAAACTTAACCAACCCAAATTTTATATATATATATATATATATATATATTTGATATCCTAATATGATTGAATACAAACCCATATTTGCTCCAATCTAGTCAAGCTGATCTCCCTGATTTTTCATAAAAATATTCCTCTTCTTAGACAAACCTATAAAGATAATGCCTTTTCTCATGGTACTAGAACATCCAAAAAACTTTTCCATCTACAATCAACTCTCCTTGAATGTGGATCAAGAACCACATAGTCACTCACTTTCACACCCCATTAAATTTATAAAAGAGATTTAATCTAACTTTCAGCAAATTCCTCCACCAACGGGTGATGATCATTTCAAGAATTATACCCAAAATTTACCTTCCTACTAATATTAATAGTCCATGAAACATGTTGTACTATAATATTTATACATTTTAGCATGAAATTCCATACATGGAATCTTTTGAGAGGATTCATGATTGACAACATATGCTCTAGGGAGTCCAAATAAAGATAATTATCTTGAAGAAGTCTTCACTATAATTTATCTAAATCAAAAACCATTTTATAAACCAATTTAGCTCCCAAAGCTAAATTTTTGAGATTGATATCCTTGATACCCACTCCCCCTATCTTTTTCCTCTTACAAACTCTCCTTCATTTAATCAAATGGATTTTTATCTTCACCACAATAGTGATAAATAAAATCCTTCATGATATTATTCATAGAATTTATAACTTGCTCTAGTGGACATAAAATAGAAAAGTAATAGGTCAAAAGAGCACTGAGAACAACTTTGATAAGAGTTACCTACCAGCCAAGGATAGCCATCTTCCTTCCTAGGAAATCAAATGATCCTTAAAACTTTCAAGTAGATTTTTTTAGATGCTAGAAGAACCAACACCTTTGAAAAAAGGAACCCCTAAATATTTTCTTAGATGTTTCCCAAATTTAAAACCTAGAGTCATGCTTAAATTTCTTTCTATCTTATGACAATAGTTGACAAAATATATTTTAGACTTACCTTCATTAAATATTTTCCTAGAAGCCTCTTCATAACTTCTCAAGATTCTTTTGAACTTAAAGGCTTCCAAACCTACCACTTTTCTAAATATAAAAGTTTTATCTCCAAATTGATTATGCATAAGAATTTCAAAATTGTCCACAGTTTATAGACCATGCAACCTTCCTCTAATTTGCACCTCACGAACCACACTTCCCAAAGATTTAGCCATAAGTATAAAAAGGAAAGGGGATAAAGGATCCCCTTTCCTCAAACCTATTAAGATAGAGAAAAAAAAAATAGATGGACATCCATTTACTAACATTGAGAATTTTTTATTTGACACACAGTTGAACTCTCACTCACACCAATCTTTGCTAAAACCAAACTTTTATAGAATCTTGAACAAAAATCACCAATTCACTATGTCATAAGCTTTACTAATGTCCAATTTTATCAAGATACAATTTTTATGATTATGAGTCAGAGAATGGATAATTTCATGAGCTACAATAATTCTTTCTTGGATACTTCTCCTTGGCACAAAACCCACTTGCTCATCGAAAATAAACTTCTCAAGGAAAGGTTTCATTATCTCAACAATGGCTTTAGAAATAGTCTTATAAATAGTATTACATAAAGCTATATATATTAAATACAAGAAATAAGATTGAGACTCACCTTTCCAAAATAAGTATAAATTAATCATGTTCAGCTCAATGAGCACTTTTTTCTTCTTTCTATATTCTTCTACCATCTCCCAAGCATAGATATCAAACTCCTCCCAAAAGTATTGAAAAATAGCTGTAGGAAAACCATCTGGGTTAAGACTTTCTCATTTACCATATAAAAAGTCACCCTCCTAATTTCTTCCAAAGAAAAATGAGCCAACATCTTTTCATTCATACGTTGAGAGATCACTTTAGGAATAAACTAGAGACATTCACTATGTGCTCTCAAGTTAGAGAAATCTTCTTCATTTTACAATGTTTGAAAGAATTCTATAGCTTCCAATCAAATTTATTTTGGATAATCTGAAACCACCCCTCATCTATATTGAAAGTGAGTAATCCTTGTTACCTTCCTTTTATCTTTAACCCACTAATGAAAACAATCTAAATTTCTATCCCCTTCTTTATCCTTGTTTTGAAAAGATTTCTTCTCTACAGAGAATTTCCTCATAGTCACTGATTAAATATTTTTCAAGATGAAAATATTAAATATCCATCCCCCATTTGAAAATTATATCATTCAACTGATTCAACTTACCTTTGGTCCTTATTTTTTCTACAAAAATGTTCTTGAAATGTTCACAACACCACACCTAGAGTTTTTCTTCCAAATATTTCAATCTCTTATTCATTTGAAACATTCAAAAGCCTTGAAGAACCAGACATTAGATCCACCATTACTTAATAATCTCAAAAAGATAAGTATCTTGAAGCCACATCAATTTTAATTTGAATGAACATCTTTATAGAGGTGAATCAAAATCAATGTATAAAGCCATAGGTTGATGATTTGAGCCAGTTTGTGGAAAAACTCAACAATCCAATTTTCTATTCCCTTGATTCCAAATAAAGTAAATTAAAAACCTATCTAATCTCTCTAAAATATTATTCATTCACAACCATATGTTATTCTATGTAAACCAACCTTAATTTGGTGTCACATCTTGAAAATCATTCTAAGCAACAAATAAACCAAAATACTGAATTACCTGAAAATCTAAAAACACTCCTCTTTGAAAACACCCCCAAGCACTATATTTTCAATCTAAAAATACTTTAAAAACGAAAAAATATCTACCCATAGATAATATTTAAGTGAATTTCCATAAGGCCCATAAATTTTGAACACAAAAAACTGCAAATTACACTTAAAACTCAAAAAAATTCCCACTTTACAGTTTTAACCCAAATCAAACATATCTACCTTGGAAGGAAAGGGAGACCAAGTAATGGCCAAAACACTAGACGGTCTTACTATTTCCACAAAAAATCTTAGCCAATAATGCCAAAATGAACTCAAAAATCCTATAGCTTCCTCCCTATTATGTTTGGTTTCTTTCAACAATAAAATATCTAGTTTCTCAATGCTGATTAGATGCATAATCAAGAATATTTTGTTATGGGAATTTAAACCCATAAAATTCCAAGAAATAACCTTCATGATTCTATAGGAGGGAATCACCCCTTTGCAACATCCAAAATGTCTTCTAAAGTGACCTATTTTCCTACTAAGACTTCGCCTATAGTCAGATATTTTTTTGATAGTTACTCCGAGGACCCCAATTAGGATCCAAAATATTAATTTGGGACTGATAATGAAGATAATTTCCTTATAATTTATATCTCTTTTGAATATTATTCCGAATATTCTTCACAATCTGATCCTTCCTTATCAAAACTTATAACCTCTTAAGCCGTTTCTTCTGAGATTCTCAAATCATCAGTAATTTATATATTTATCTATTTTTTCGTGACTAACACTCTTATAGAATGTGATTATTTCTCAATGAAATCATTGTTTTTTATCACTAAATATGGTGAGATTACTTTAGTTTTTCCTAGCTTGACAAGTAGTTTCTTTATTACCTTAATTTTTTGATAATGAGATTTCCAAGCTTCCTCGTCCTCTATTATTTGATCTTCCTAAATCTCTGAGCTCTTTTTATTTATCTTAATCCCTTTTAGATCCTTATTTTATTTCCATTGAGGCATCATCTTAACTATTGGTTTAAAGAGAGTTCCTTTTATTTTTACAAAAAAATTGAATATGTCCTGGTTGGTGACATTTGTAACATCTAAAAGGATTATTTTCCACATTAATTCTCTAATACCAAACCCTACCCCTTGACTTGATTATCAAAAATTCTAGAATATATTGATCAAAATCTAAATTGACCCTAACATGAGCATAATCTACTCTATCACCTTTAAGCGAGGAATCATCTATTTACACAACAAAACCTATCAAGCCGCACAAAGTAGCTAGACAATCTTCATGCTAATATTCTAAAGGACCATAAAATCTTATCCAAACTAGATAACTACCCTTCCTAGCTTTTAACAGATCAAAATTAGGACTCTAATTTTGAATCCAAATATGCATATAATTTAAAGACTAAGTTCTAAAATTTAAAACCCTTTCTTTCTCTTCTTTGTAAATAAAGACCACAAAAAAAACCTTTGGACAGAAAGCTCACCTCTACTAATGAAGCCCAATGTTCCATAATATAGAGTTCAATAGCTCCCACCACTGGCCATTTACCGACACATTTGAAAATTAGGGCATAATTAAATAAGAGTCAAATTTTATCATTCAAAGGATTAAAAGACCATTCCAAAACTTTGCTTCTCTAATTTTCACTCCATCCCCCAAATATTTCCCTTTTTGAACCATAATACTTGCTAAAGACTAATATCCTTCATACAACTTCTATGTATCTTAAAAAAAACTTTGACCTAGCCTCAATAACATCATTAATAACTTCCATAGTTTACTTGTTGCCCACATTATTATCTAGGTACTATTGTTGAAACTCTATAAGCTTACCTTTCTAGCTGGTACCAATTTTGCTTAAGCTCGCCTCTTCATCCCACCGTTCTCTATCTTCCTTGATCACACCTCCAAATACTTCCTTCGATATGTTTTTCCATGATTTCCCACACATTTACCTCCTTCATTAACAAATTTTAGATTTTGTAAGGGACCTGCTTCTGGATGCAACACTGCAGTCCTCTTTTTCACATGTAATCCTCCCTTCTTATGCTTTTTCTCCTTTGTGTCCTCTTTTGTGCCTTCCTTCTCCTACTCCTTTACTCTTGCCATTTTACTTTGAAATTAAATATGTATAATACTATTAATGAATTTTGAATCATAAAATTATAGCTAAAACATTTCAAGAACATAAAATATATCTTTCGACACACAATATAGTGCCTATTGAAAGTACATTCTGAGTCAATATGGTAACATCTTCCTAGCCATAACATCCAATAAACATGAATATTTTACATCAAAAAAATATTGATATAATAGTATGCCCTTATCATATTATTAAAATAAACATCAATAGTTTTCATCAAAAAATATATTGACATAATATTATGCCCTACTCATATTATTAAATAAACATAATCGCTAAATTAAAATTGTTATTTGTACAAAAAATACTATTATATTTTCTATTCACATGCTTATCTCTCTTTTTATAATGCACTAACATGTAAAAGTTTACTACCTATATAGGCTACACCAAAATGTTTAGTGTAACTCATAAGTTGAAAAATGTAAGACAATAATTCCACAAATTGAACAAGAATTTTTTTGTCAGTATTTTTAGATAAAAATCCATCATAAAATATGATATTTACAGCCTTCAAGACCAAATGCATACGGTTGGTAATGACAAAACCTCACTTCTCATAAAAAATAGTTAAGTGAAAAACTAAATTCAATTCTAATAAAAGACACGATTTTATAGAAAAACAAATATAAATAATGTTGACATAAGGAATGAGATCGTAACACAAAATTATTTAATTAATTTTTATTTGGCACCCATAATATAATAATATCTTCAAACTCACAACTAGTAATAATATTTTTACTAAATATTTGAATGTGATTTTGATTTGGAAAAATATGAATTTGTGAATTTTATTTTAAGAATTATCAATGATAATAATAAGTTGATTTAATAAGGTATTTCATAGAGGAATAAATCATGACTATGCTTTGGATTATGGATAATTATCAATCCCTAGGCTTAGATGAGTTCCCTTGGGGTTTTTTTTAACACCTTTGAGAAATTGTAAAAAATGATATTCTCAAAAATAATAATGAATCTAGATACTCAAAAAAAATCTAAAGGATTTTAATTTCCCTTTTCAATCTTTGATCCCCTATAAAGTTAATCCATACTCCATAGAGAAATTTAGACCTATATATCTTTAGAACACCATTAAAAAGATTATT
>JARHVA010006213.1:252500-290000 GCA_037957365.1 Torreya grandis
ACATAATTGTGTGATATCATGTTATAATATATCTATTTAGCATATGCTATATGTTCTTAGAAATCATAAATCACATAGGTACTAGTTTGTATCTCTTGATTCCCATAATATCACTATATAATCATCCATGAAAGGAGGGCCATTCCCTGATAAGGGGTTATCCATGGGATTGATGGTCTATGGTTGGTGTGGAAAATCACTCAGATGATGATCTCCCTCTCCATCATAATATCTATTTAGAAATGACACTTGAGATTGCCATAAATATAAGAGTTTTAGAACTCATGCTTTGTGTAACCTTGTATCTTATACATTGTATAGTATATACCATTATTGAAACATTATATCTGATGAGATGTTATTATTTACTTATTGTAGCATGATAATAGTGGTTGCATGTTTGTACCAGCCATGGCTGGAAATCTATAGTTACTCTTTATATTCAGTTATGTTGTGTTTCATATGATGATAATGATATTTGATGGATAGATGTCACATGATTATTTTATAATTATAAAAATTAAATTATTTTATCTAGATCATTAATTAAATTCTCATGGTCTAGTCTAATGAAATAATATGTTGTTTGTTTTTTTTCAATCATGTATTTTTAGGTAGATCCTAGTGGGGATGTGGCATGTGGTATCAAAGATATGGATCAAACTATAGGACCTCGTGAGTCCACTAACATTTTTTTATTTTTATATTTACTATAAATAAGATGGTGAAAGCTTGAGTATTTGGAGAGGGTCGATTAAATGTTAATGATAATACCCCTCCATCTAATCATAATTGATTTACCACTAAGAAAGAAATAATGTTAGATTAGATGCTCATAGCTGTGAATAACACTAGGGATCAAATTTTATCCTTGGAGAAGGAATTTCATGGTCATGAAGAGCAAGAACATCAAGATTAACCTAAACAACATCTCGATGAATAGTAAAACCCTCAAGATGTGACAACATAGGTAACTTTAGAGTTTGTTAGAGCTATAAAAAGGATAATTTAACTAAGTTTGATGGAACCATTTTGGATGATAGATCCAAATCATGGTTGACTTAGATGGAGAATTATTTAAATATTTAAAACTACTCTGAGGTCACTAAAGTAGTTTGGGTACTTTATCAATTGGTTGAAGTAGCTACATGGTGGGCCAACAAGTAGTTAGAAATGAATCTTAACTCGACCATCATTATTTGGGAGAATTTTGTGACTTTGTTCAGTTCACAATGGATTCCATAACTATCCAGATAAAATACTAAATGAGTACATATATAGAATAGTTATAGTAGGGGACTTATCACTAAATGAGTACTAGGAGTAGTTCAGTAAACTTTTGAAGTATGTACCTCAATATGAGGAAGATGAGAGGTTAAAAATTAGGAAGATAATCATGGGATTTAAACCCCATATTTGTGGATACTTTTAATATCATGGACCATATTGAAAAGACCAGGTCTTCAAGAAGGTACTCAAGGAGGAAAAAAAGTTAAAATCTCTTGCATAGAATAAGGACAAGTTTTAGAATAAGTTTATAAGTTATAAAACAACTTTAAAAAATATGAACTAGAAGAAAAGGAGTGGAGACTATAGGATGAAATTCAAAAATTAGAATTACAAACTCAATAATGGTTAATAGAATAAGAAACTGGGCAACTGTTTCAAAGGTTATTTCAAGGGAAACCAATAGGAAGACAAGAAAGGACCACATGGAGTTTGCTTCATTTCTGTAGGTGATAACTATGATCTTGAGTTCACCAAGAATAAGTCTAAGAACAAATGTCATACCTCAATAAGAAAATTTTTATAAGTGTATTCATGCAGTTGTTGATAATCTACAAGCCAAATTCCAATCATTACCCATAAAAGTATCAGGTATTTTGTTTGAATATCAAGTTTCCATTTTGGAGATAAAGGGGCTAAATTTTTTTATTGCTCCTAAAATTCTTATTAATTTATTTATAAGATATGGAATAATGTAAAATACATGGTTGATACATTATGGGAATGATTCAAAAGTCATGGTTGACAAGTTTTTAGTCGAATCCTAGATTAGGTTGCCTGAATTCACAAGAGTAATGGATATATATGTAGCACCACTAGGGTTATATGATGTGATCCTAGCAGTCAACTAGATTCTAAAACATAAGGCCAAGGTTGACTAGTACCTTAATAAGGTTAAGTGTCTAGATGATTTTAGAAATCAGACACAAATTGAAGGTGAAAAGAGAGAATTGAGCCTTAGGCAGATTTATGCAATGCAACTCAAGAAAGCTCAAGGAAAAAGATGCCAATAATTTATTATCAAGATAAATGAGGTGGAAGAATCTAAGGAACTAATGTAGGGGCATCTTAAATGGTCTCAATTTTTTGTTATCATAGTTAGTATAAATCATATAATGTATGTTTGTAGTGGTTAGAGTCTTTAGTTGGTATTAAAATTCAAGTTTGAGTCCATATGTTTTCCTACAAAAGCTAGAATTCAAAATTTTGAATTTTATTAATTGGCTTGTGTGGGATTTTGAGCATAAAAAAGTAATTAACTAGGGGATAAGTGTCTAATAAGTTCTATAAACGGTTATTACAAGTGTAAGTCACATTGTTAGTATTTTAAAAAGGTCTTTTAGGTATGTCTAGATTCTAAAACATAAGGCCAAGGTTGACTAGTACCTTAATAAGGTTAAGTGTCTAGATGATTTTAGAAATTAGACACAAATTCAAGGTGATAAGAGAGAATTGATCCTTAGGCAGATTTATGCAATGCAACTCAAGAAAGCTCAAGGAAAAAGATGCCAATAATTTATTATCAAGATAAATGATGTGGAAGAATCTAAGGAACTAATTTAGGGGCATCTTAAATGATCTCAATTATTTGTCATCATAGTTAGTATAAATCATATAAAGTATGTTTGTAGTGGTTAGAGTCTTTAGTTGGTATTAAAATTCAAGTTTGAGTCCATATTATGTTATCCTACAAAAGCTAGAATTCAAAATTTTGAATTTTATTAATTGGTTTGTGTGGGATTTTGAGCATAGAAAAGTAATTAACTAGGGGATAAGTGTCTAATAAGTTCTATAAAGGGTTATTACAAATGTAAGTCACATTTTTAGTATTTAAAAAAGGTCTTTTAGTTATGGTTAGTTTAGTCTTAACAATATTATCCAAAGAGAGAAAAAATTCATTGAGGTAGTTATGAAAATATGTAAAAATGTAAATGAATTTTTATTGTGTTAAATGTGTGATTAGGTTTTATTCAAAGGATGTAATGTGCTGAACCTAAATAATTTAATAAAAAGACTTTTTGTTCTTAAAAATTACAGACCTTATTTCATCTTGTTATTCTGAGTTCTTGAAGTTAGAATTTCATTGTGACTTAAAAGACTGAGAATGTGATTGCATGTTTAAAGCATGGTGTAAATGTGTCAATGAATGGTAATAGATTAAAGTGAAATAAATTTTGATTTTAGGATAGATGTATATTTGATAATCTACTACTTGGTACCCTATGTTGGACTATGTGTCGTGGAAAAGAGTCTGAGTATATGTGATTGGAAGAAAAGATACTATAGAATGTGGCTTTGGTTCCAAATATGTAATGAAATATAATTAATATTAATGAGGTTTAATAGTAATCCCAACTATGTCATTATAAGGTTGATCAAAACTAAGACTCATGTTGCATCCCTATGTATATTTATAATTTATGTGAGAAAGAATACTAATTGGACATATTTTGAATAAAAAGACTTTTACAAATATTCTTGAATCACATTTATATGTTGATGATTATTAATGCTAATGCATTTAATGTTCTTTGAACCCTTGTATTTTGGTGTTTGAAAATATTTATCTATGGAAATGATACAAAACCTATATTTCTTGACACAGGGAAGGAAAATGACTAATCAAACAACATGGATAAGAAAAGGCCCCGAGGAGAGTATTTTAGAATGTATCTATCGATGGTCAATTTTGTACACATGTTTTAAAAACCCTAATGATGGTGACTATTCATTGTAACTAGGTCTATTGTGAATAAAGTGTGCTTAGACCTGTAGGATTTGTAACTCCATACAATCAAACAAATACTTATGAGAAAAAATGGAATAGAGGGTTCATAGATGGAAAACAGTGATTATAAAAGGTGTGTTTAGTGTGTGAAAAGGTATTTCAACCTTTATAAATTTTTAAAAACTTCTAGTTATCTTAAAACCTAATTTTATTCCCTCTTAGCTAGATACAAACTATTATAACCCTATTATAGGGTTTCAAACAAGAAATTAGATATCTACAAGATTTAACAAATGAAAATTATTTATTCCTTATAATTTGATAACTTTTACTCTATAAAATATTATTTTAAAGATTTGAATTTGTTTCAAGTATATTAAGGTACCAATTTATTAACCACTATGTAGAGATAGACTTAGAAGAGGCCTAATTAGGCCTGGTAGTAACTTAAGAAGCTATATAAGGAGATATTAAAATATAATTTATAAGTTTAAACTTCATAGAGAGATGTTTAGGGATAAATCGTATTTGAAATGGAGTTTATTTTTCCAATATGAACATGTGAAAAACTGTACTAATAGTAAATGTATAAAAATAGGCTACAAGGAGTTTGTCTAGGTGTGAGAAGTGGTGAAAGGTACAAGGTTTATAATGAAGAGTTTGTTAGATGGTTTAGGTTATCAATAAGGAATATTTGAGTATTTAAATAACAAAAAATAACTTTGAAGAATCAATTAAAACCTGAGTCTATGTGAGACCTGACTACCAATAGGCTTAAAACAAGAAAGTTCTAGGAAGCAAAGGAAAGAAAGAGTCTAGCAAGAAGTTTGAAATAAATTATATAAATTATACAAGATAATGACACAAAAGTAGTGAAAATTGATTAAGGACAAATGCAAAATAAGTGGGAGGTGTCTTCAAGAAGCAAGGATGCTTAGAATCTCAAATTGAGGCAAGAAAATGTATCAAGTTAGTGATTGAGAGTGAGACCTTGAAGACAAACAAACAAGATAAGACAAAACTAGATGCATATTAGCAGAGGTAAAAAGATTTTTTTTTATGTTTATATCATCCTAGATAGATTTTTTAATCCCTTTACATCAGGAATCATCCCTCAAAGAATATCCATTCCTTATAAATTTCCATTATGTGTTTTCAGAGGAATTTCTAATATTACTTCCTAAATGAGAGTTTGATTTCTCAATCAATATCATGCCTAGATTAGAACCATGGTCAAAATTACCATAGAGGATGACAACCACAAAGTTTGTTGAATTTAAGGTTCAACTCTAGGAACTATTGACAAATGGGTTAATTAGGCCAAGTGTGTCACCATGGGGTTTACCAGTTGTCTTTGTCAAGAAGGGTGGTACTCTTTGAATTTGCATTGATTATAGAATGTTGAATAAGGAAAATATCAAAAATAGGTGTTTACTACCTTGTATAGATGATTTTTTTATCAAATTCAAAAAGTAATGGACTTTTATGAGATTGATCTTAGAGCAAGATATGATCAGGTAAGGATAAAGGATGAAGATATTTCAAAGACATCATTTAGAACTTGTTATGGGCATTAGGAGTTCATAGTGTTACCATTCGGGTTGATAAATGATTTTCCAACATTCATGAACCTCAAGAATAGTGTGTTTAGAGGTTATCTAGATCACTTTCTCATGGTATTTATTGATGACATTCTTATATACTCTAAAAATGAAAAGGAGCATCTTCAACATCTAAAACTATTTCTGCAATGGTTGCAGAAGAACAAGTTGTATGGCAAGTTGTCTAAGTGTGCATTTTTAAAGAAAAGAGTTTAATATTTTGAACATATTATTTTTTTAGAAAGTATTTATAGAGATCTAGAAAAGATAAGAGCTATTATGAAATGGATAGTACCAAATAATGTGTATGAGTTAAGAAGTTTCATGGGATTAGCGAGCTATTATAGGAAGTTAATTCAAATAAATTCTAAGATAGCTAATTCGATTACTTCTTTGAAAATGAAGAATCAAATATTTAACTGGTTAGATAAGTGTGAAGTAGATTTTTATGAATTGAAAAGAATACTTAATTCAACACTAATGTTTAGAGTTCCTTACCCTAATGATCAATTTTCAGTGATCACAAATGCACCTGGGGATGGACTAGTAGTCCTTATGCAACATGGTGTAGGAGTAGCTTATGAATCAAGGAATTTGAAGCCTTAAGAGGTGAACTATGATTATCATGACCTGAAACTTGAAACAATTATGCATGTTTTGTAAGTTTGGTACAATTACTTATTTGGAATACCATTTGAGATCAAGACAGATAAGTTGGGACTCAAGTACATCTTCACCCAACTAAATCCGAATGCTTATTAGAGACACTATCTAGAGTTCTTATTTGATTATGATTTTTATATAAATTATATTTAAGGTAAAAAAATACATTATTTGATGCCTTAATTCATAGGAGGTACATAGAAATCATGGTTGGGTAAGTGCATAAATTTGGAGGATAAAAAGTGGCCAACCCATGGACATGATTTTCTTGAAATTTTTGAAATTTGAACTTCTTTAGATAATTTGAAATATCTACACTCCAAATTTAGAGATGGTTTAGGAACATGAAATGTATAATTTTGAGTCTAATTTCCAAAACACTAATTTTTTTTTAAACTGCTTAAGTATAACTAGGTTAGACATATAAACTTTCAAGAGGAACTCTATTTTGTTAGAAAACATTGTAAATAGATGATCGTGTGGTGCACCATTTTTTTAGAAGCATTTGATATTCATTAAAACCCTTTGTAGAAAATTTAGATCAGATATTCTTGTTTTTGACTTTTATATATATTTTTTTAATGAATACCTTTTTTTATGAATTTTGCAACTAAATAAATCCTTAAAACTGAGAAAAAATGGATATTCATCCATGTAATGCACCTAACTACCTCCAAAAAAAATATCAACCTTTTTTAATGAATATGTATAGAATTAGGACTAGTTTGTGACCATATAACTTATTTTTCACTTTGATCAATGAAATACAAATTACATGAACATGTATAGGCATGTATGTTTACAGTATGTAGTGTCCTAAAAAAGGAATAGTTAGAAATCAACATGGTTTAAAACTTTAAATTAGTCTAAAAACTATAAAAGTCATACTTTTGATAAGAGGAGAGCATGATCATCATGATGTTATTATGTTTTTAAATTTTCACATTGAAATTTTTAGTGTATTTAGATATCAAAGTTGAATTTTTCTATTTATTGATCATGACTCTCAAAATTTATTTGTACATTGATAGTCCAAGCCCTTGGCTTGGGATTCCAAGCCATTATTGAACCAAAAGGTGTAGTAATCCAAGCCATTCTCAATCCAAATGGTGCAGGAAGAATTCAAATTCAAATAATGAGATCACATTAATAACGTGATCATGACATTAATGTGACCATGTTCTTAATTGTGTTAGTAATGAGATAACATTACTTAATAACATGATTACATTATATATTCTCAATACCATAAAACCTAAATTTAGATTTTGACCTACTAAAGGAGGCATTAGGCCTAGTAGTATTAAGATAAAAATTTGGTTGATTAAGATTACTGTTTGAGATTAATGTTCTTATCAAGATTCGATAGAATTGAATGATAATTTGAGTTATATTAACCTATGAATCAATTTTTTTTTTAAATTTGACATGAGCGTAATCTTCCTTAAAATCAAGATAGTCCTAGTTCATCCTAAATAGGGTCAAGACGTCATAAGTTGTTTTTTGGTGATCCACTAATTTAAATCACTCATAATTTGGTGTATTTCATTTAGATTTCATTTTGTACATGATTGAATAAATTATATTGTCCAAAAATAAATTGGAGTACAAGGATCCTCTAACTAAGTACTAATGGACTTAGAGTATTAGGTTCAAAATATAGTTTATTGATATTATAAATGTGTAAGGATTAGTTATTTTAAATTTGGTAGTTAAATATGAATTTATAGTCTTCACAAGAAACAAATGGTGTTTTGAAATGACATAAAATAAATCAAGGGTCATTGTATTTTGTGTCAACAGTGTATACAGTCTTAAAAGAGGCTAAATTTAGTTAAACAATATTGGATTAGTTTTTGTGAATAATTGGTGATGTTTGGAACTTATAAAAAACTTTTATAAACTTTTTAGTATTGTTTGAGTCTCGGATAAGAATATTTGAGTCAGTAATTGAAATTATATAAGGATCTATATTCAAGGAATATCAACATGTTATCACCCTATATTGCATATAAGAAGTTATATTTTTTCAAGTTCAAAGATGTAACAAACATACATGATACAAACTTACATGCCATATTATATAACTGATTTTATCATGAGATGTCATAAAAATGCATTTTTTAAACCTATGGGAAAAACATAGCCTTTGGAGGACCAATATAGCTATGCATTTGAAGTAAATTGGGGTTATTTTGAGCCCTTTCAACCTAATTTCATGACTATAAAATGTGATTTTGGAATTGACCATCTCTAATTTCATTAGCTTAGTTGAAGCAAATAAATATGATTTATCTATATGAAAGTTCTACATGTATATAATGTGGTTTTGAGCTCCGTAAACATGAAGTCATAAACTAATGAATGCAAATGTTTATTAGTTTAATTTTGGAGGTAATTAAGGTCAATATGAGCCACATGAATGTATTTTAAATTATATATTCAATGTGATTTGGAGTGAAATTAACCTTATTGTCATGTCATATATAATTAAAAAAGAGTTAATTTATTTATTCTGTGAGACATTTGAAGTCAATTTGAAAACCTTAAAGGGAAATATATGATTTTGGGTATTATTAAAAATTTTATTCTAGCATGAATTGGTCCAATTAGTCAATTATGTAATTAGGGGCATGATTTGGGAAAAATTAATCCCCTAAACTAAATTTATGGCTAAATCAATTGTATAGTTCATGTATGCAACATGTATAGCTTAAATGACCCCACTTTTATCAAAAATGCAAACACATTTAGGTAATTATCACAAATAGGTGAACAAGAAGATCAAATTTTCTTCAATTAAATTAGTGACTGGACCCTATATCCTATATATATTAAACCCTAAACCTTGTACCATTTAAATTAAACCCTAAACCCTATAACATTTACCTTGAACTCTAAGTCATAAGCCATTAACCCCAAACCCTTTAAAATGTATACCATAAACCAATAAATTTATCCCTAATTAACATCCTTGATATATAGTAATAATTAGGTTTATAGGGATGAACTTGGTCAAAATTGCATCACTTATTACCATAATTTACTTTGTATGCTCAATCTGTGATGATGTGGGGGATAATTGATCCCAAATTCACATTCTTTACTCACAAATCAAGGTTCAAGTATCTGAAATTTACCCTAATGATGATCATGATTGTACCCTATATACCCTAAAACTTATACCTTAAGCCTTAATCCCTAAAGATCCTAATCCCTAATCTCTAAACCATTAATATAATCTCTTTGAGACTTTAACCAATCATTTTATCCCAAATTAACATCATTTATACTAAGAATTAAGATCATAGGTATTAGTTTGGCCTAAATCATAGACTGATTACCCCATTTGACTATTTTTCTCAATCTACACAATGACATGGGGTATAATGACAACCCAAAAACACATTCTATAGTCACAAATGGGTCCAAGTGATTTAAATTGACTAAAAATATCTTTGTGATTGACCATATATACCCTAAACCATATAAACATTAAAACCTAATCCCTAATCCATAGACCATAAACCCTAAAAACTATACCCTAAATTATCAACCATAACTTTCCCTATTTACAAATTGATTTTGTCTAATTAACATCCTTCATAGTAATAATTAGGTTTGAATATGGCATAAAGTGATTAGACATTATATCTAGGTACTTAAACCTAAACCATGTGCCCTAATCCCTAATCCATAAAACATAATAGTAAGTCATATTCCCTAATTCCATCTACATGCCACAAACATACATGCCTTATGATATAATTGATTTTATAATGAGATGTCATAAAACACACTTTTTAAACCTATGGTCAAAACTTAGCCTTTGGAGAACAAATCTAGCTATGTATTTGAATTAAATTGGGGCTATTTTGATCTCCTTAGACCTAATTAACCAAAAAAGAGGATAGTTTATTATTTTAATCAAGGAAGCATTTGAGTTCAATTTGAACCCCTTCAAGAGCAAGGTATGATTTTGGGCAAAATAAAAAGATCAATTCTATCATGAAATCATCCAATTAGTCAATTTATGTAATTAGGAGCATGATCTAGGAAAAATTGGGCCCCTAAACCAAATTTATGGCTTGATCAATTGTATAACATGTATGAAACATCTACATTACATAATTGACCCTAATTTATCAAAAATGCAAGGATGAAGGTAATTGTCATAAATAGGTAAACAAGTAGCTCAAACATTCTTCAATTACCTTAGTGATTGGACCCTATATCTGATATCTTAAACCCTAAACCCTATACCATTTAAATCAAACCCTAATTCATAAGCCCTAAACCCCAAACCCTTTAAATTATATACCTTAAACCATAAACCAATAAAGTTAGCCCCAATTGACATTGTTTATATTATATATATATATATTTATATATATATATATATATATATAGTAAAAATTAGATTCACAGGGATGGACTTAGTCAAAATTCCATCACTGATCAAACCATAATTGACTTTATTGGCTCAATTTGTGATGATGTAGGGGCTATTTGAGCTCAAAATTGCATTCCTTACTCATAGATATAAGTTCAATGAGCTCAAATTTTCCCTAATTGCCTTGATGATTGTACCTTATATGCCCTAAGGCTTAATTATTAAATTTCGTAATCCCTAAATTTTAAACCCTTAATATAAACTTCTTAAACCTTTAATGAACCATTTTATCCCAAATCAACATCATTTAGATTAAGAATTAAGTTTATAGGGATTAATGTGGCCTATATCACATGACTAATTGCCTGATGTAGGGGCATCCTTATGGATCCCAATATGGACTCATTTTTGTCTTAATTTTCTATATTAGGTGCTTTTCAAGTGTACTAGGTCCTAATTTTTTTATAGGAATTATCAAATTTAGTCGAAGTGTCATAAAATTTTAAATATGGAGTTTCCCTCTAAAATGACACTTTTGAAAATTTAAATTTCTTAAGCTTTGTAAAAATGGTTCCATGTATTGTATGATGTTGGTAAAGTTGTAAAACATGTTAATTAGGTGTTTTAAAGATATTAAGATTTTTCTTAGTCTATAGGGTAAGATCATACCTTGGATATATTGTTAAAACATACAAAAATGCAATGTACTTTCAAGGGGAACCAATGTGAGAATGACTCCAAGAATGAGATATACTTATTGAAAAAGGTGGTGGAGTTGGTTTCGGTGTTATGTTAGTGTAATACATTAAAATAAGATAGGGTATGAATGTAACAAATAGAGAAAGTTGAATAAAAATAGACTATGAAGATGAAATTTTTTAGTACATTATCTTTGCATGATTGTGAATATAATATTTATTTGTTTTAATATTACATATGTTGAGTAGACATAAATATGAGATGTGGTTATTATTATGATATATTTAATCCTTGGTTTGAGATAGGTAAATAGTATTGCATTTTTAAATGAATTCTTTTGAGAAGATAGATAGGTCTATCAATCAGTGTATGAGAGTATATAATTGGCTCAATAGCAAACAAAGCATTTATCCTTTTCAGAAAGATTACTATGGAGAATATGAAGGTGGAGATAATGTTTGAGGTGATATATAACTATTTTTGTGACTTTAAAAAGGTTTTAAATGTATTAAGTTTAAATTTGTTTTATTGTAGTTATATCCTTGTTCATTGCCATCATTGTGTGCAATTTGAAACCCTATAGATTGAGAATATTGTTTTTGAAACATGTTTAGAACCTAATTATGTTTAAATACATTTTGTATATGTTTATTTATGTGTGATAACCTAATCATTGTATGTGATTACTATTGGATTTGAGAAAGTTTATTTAAACCTTGTTAAAACCCCTATTCACTATCTTAAACCCAGTTAGACCAAACTGAGATTCTTGAATTAGGAATGATACAGGAGGTCTTAGGCATTGGTTATAAAAGGAAAAAGTTATGTTTTACCTAGTCAGACCTATTCCAATAATTGTAATGGTTTGAAAGATTTTCTTATCCAATTTATTGAATTTTAAGGAGCTTTGCTCTACAAAGTCTTTAGAAACCTTTCAACTAGGGTTTAGCCTATTAGGAGTAATCCCACTAGTGATCCAATAATAATCTTGTGATATTTTAATTTGAATGGTTGGTGAACTCTTAAACCTAATACAAGAAGGAAGATTCTATTTTTCAAGGATAAGAAAGTGAATACTTGTGCAAGCTCTACATCATTTGGTATCAAATCATAAGAATAGTTAGGGGATAAGGTAAATAGGACTAATTGGTAGTACTAAAAAGGTAACCTACATCAGATCAAAGGATACAATAAAACATGTAAAATTTACTCATTGAGATTAGGGACATGAAGGATATGATGGAAGCTATGGAGATAAATCAAAGAAGAAGGGTCATAACTAGAGAGTATAGTGATAGAAAAGAGGAAGATCCTAAATTAGAAGAGGAGGAAGAAAGAGGATATAGAGTGGAGGAAATATTTATCAAATTTATAATGAAAGTGGGTTAATAACCAAAGGTATATGTGCTAATGTATGAAGGAAATATTAATGTGGATGACTTGAAGGATTAAATGGCTTCCATGGATAAGGTTAAATTCATAGTCACAAGATTTAGAGGACATACTTCATTATTGTGGTATGGAATCTAGGAAGAAAGGAGAAGAGGTAAAGCTAAAATTACATCATGGTATAGGATGGTATTGAATATGAAGGAAAAATTCATGCCCAAGGACTACCACACACATTTTTGTAGGAGTTTATATAATCTTAGACATAAATATAATTTAGTGAATGAATATAACAAAGAGTATCATAGGTTGACAATCAGGAAATGACACTTGGAATAAAATGATGAGAAGGTATCAAGGTATTTGAATGGTCTCAAGTTATCCATACAAGATGATATCAGTATATTGACATTAAAATAAGTTGAAGAAGCATACCAATCCCCCTTGAAAGATGAAGAGAAGTTGGAAAGAAGGCATACACAACAAGCAAGAGCAAGAGCTAAATAAGTAAGAGGAAGAGGAAAGTATGAGGGTAGGAATACATATGAGGAAGGTGACAGTAGTGGATAAAGACATGAAGTATAACCAAGAGGTGGTTATAGAGGTAGGAGACCATACTATAGAGGGGGAGATGCATCTTTGGGAAGAGAGACTAGTTACTTCACAAGAAAATGTTTCAAATGCAACAAGTTTATAGGACATAAATATTGGGAGTGTATAGAGGAGTAGAAAGAAAGAAGCTATAGGAATGAGAGCAAAAATCAAATGGTGTAGCCCATAGAGGAAGATATTGTTGGTTCAAATTCACATATAGTGTCACCTAAAGAAGGAAAGGCACTCTTGATGAAGAGGACATTGTTGAAGCCACCAAAGGAGCAAGATCCTACATAAAGGAGAACGCTCTTTAGGATGAATTGTAAGCCCCATGGTAAAATTTATAAAATGCTTATAGATTCAGGGAGCACATATAATTTGGTTTTAATGAGATGGTGAGAAAACTTGGTCTCATGAGATTACCTCATCCTACACCTTACAAAGTTTCTTGGCTTTAAAAAGGGTATAATGTGCTTATGAATGAGCAATGATTAATAGATTGGAAAAATATAGGGATCAAGTCATGTGTGATGTCATTCCCATGGATGTTCACCATGTATTGCTAAGAGGGCTTTGGTAGTTTTATAGGTCAACTAATCATGATGGGGTGAAGAACACCTATTCTTTGGAGCACAAGGGAGTCAAGTATACATTAATGCCTTTAAAAATGATGATAAAGCTGCTGGTGTGTACTCTAAGGTATTGGTTTTAGGTTATAAATATTTGGTGCAATAGGAAGATGAGGAAATAGAGATAGAATAACAACCCAAAGAGATTAAGGTAACCCAAGTTGAGGAATGTGAACCACTGACAAGAAAGGCTTTTTCAAGTTAGTGAATGAGTTATTTAAATATTTGTCTCAATATTTAGTGATGATTTCTAGTTGTGATTTTTTATAAGGATTAATATGCAAGCTCTAATGCATGAAGAAAAGTCTTGAGAAGGAAGGAGGTGAAAAAGAGTTGAGTATTATACAACAAGTCCAAGAAGGAAAACCTAATAAAAGCAATGATATGAGAGTGATAAGTCAAGAAACTGAGAATATGGAAGTGAAAAATTAATCCTTGTATATAGAGGAGGTTAAGGGTAGTTATTAATATAATATGCAATAGCATTTCAAACACTTGAGCAATCATATGGCATGCAAGGATTCAAGGGTTGACATGCATGAGATGGAGTGTACCAAGAAAGAATAATGGGTAAAGGATGAAGAAAAAACATTCGCAGAAGTAGTGTCATATGAAATTAAGGTTGAGATGAATCATCTTGAAGGAGTGGAAGCATGGTTTGCACATCCAAAGCAAGCAATAGAAGACAACAATGGTGCTTTCCTTGACAAGTTTGTTGCATGTACAAGTACACTAATGAAGAAGAAGAATTGGAAGAGGCCTAGATGTGGGGCCCAGGAACATGTTCACCTATATGAGAGACAAGTAGCAGTAAAAACTTTCAATCAAGAGCTATAAAGTAATTAAGGAAGATTAAACATCAAGTTGACATATATGGTGAAATGTCTTCAGCTTGGTAGTATAATGCAAGGGCATCCTTGTGGATCCCACTATGGACTCATTTTTGGCTTGAATTTGTCTATTAGGTTTTTGGAGGTGTATTAGGTTCTAATTTTGTCTTTGGAATTATCAAAGTTACTTCAAATGTCATAAAATTTGAAATATAGAGTTTCCCTCCAAAATGAAACTTTTGAAAAGTTGAATTTCTTAAGCTTTGTAAAAAGGATTCCATGCATTGTATGATGTTGGTAAAGTTGTAAAACATGTTCATTAGGTATATTAGAGATATTAAGAGTTTTTAAAAGGTATTAAGTGTCTTATTAGTCAATATGTCAAGATCATACCTTGAATATATTGTTAAAACATACAAAAATGCAATGTACTTTCAAGGGGAACTAACATGGGAATAACTCCAAGAATTAGTTATACTTATTGAAAAAGGTGGTGGAGTTGTTTTTGATGTTATGGTGGTGTAATGAATTTTAATGATACAAATAATTAATGTGAAAAATAGATAAATTTGAAGAAAATTGGACTATGATGATGTAATTTTTGAGTACATTGTCTTTGCATGATTGTGAACAGATTTTTTTTTTTTTGATATTCCATATGGTGAGTAATAATAAATATGAGATGTGGTTACTATTTATATATATTTAATCCTTAGTTTTATATAGGTAAATAGTATTTAATTTGTAAATAAATTACTTTGATAAGATAGATAGGTCTGTCAATCAGTGCATGAATATATATAGTTGGCTCAGTGGCAAACAAAGCATTTGTCCTTTGTACAAAGATTATTGTGAAGAATGTGAAGGTGGAGATAACATGTGAGTTGTTAGATAAATATTTTTGTGACTTTAATAAGGTTTAAAATGTATTAATTTTAATTTTTTTAATTGTAGTGACATCTTTGTTCACTACCAGCACTAGGTGCAATTTGAAACCTTGTATATTGAGAATATTGTTTTTAAAACCTGTTTAGAACCTAATTATGTTGAAATAGAGTTTGGATAAGAATATTTATGTGTGATAACATAATAATAGGATTTGATTATTATTAGAGTTGAGAAATATTATTTAAACCCTATTAAAACCCGTGTTTACTGTCTTAAACCCAATCAGACCAGACTGAGATTATTGAATAGGGAATGCTACAGGGTGTCTAAGGTGTTGGTTATAAAATGAAAAAGTTTTGTTTTACCTAGGAAGACATATTACAAGAATTATATTGGTTTAAAACATTTTCTAATATAATTTATTGAATTTTGAAGAGCTTCAACCTGTAGAGTCTTTAGAAACCCTGCCAACTAGGGTTTACCCTGTTAGGAGTAATCCAACTAGTAAAAAATATAATTTTTTTGTAATATTGTGTATTTTTATGTCTTATAAATTAATAACATAATTTAAAAACCATAAATAATAGGTAGTATGTACTTCCAAGAAAGGGTGTGGAAAAAGGGTTAAAAATGCCTAGTTTGGAAGAGCTTCAAGAGTGAAAAGTGACATAGAGTGAGAGTTAGGACCTAAATTTTGAAAAATAAGTGTATTTAATTGATATTAAGGATATATAAATATTTTAAAATCATAATAGAGATTAAGTTTATTGTAATAACTCATTTTTAGTTAGATAGGGTTACAAGGAAAGTTTGGTTGTAAGGCAGAGTTACATAAGGGTTAAGTGGGTGATGAGATAGTTTGAATAACAAGTAGAGGGAGTTATTTTATTAAATATTAATAAGGATAAATATATTTATATCCAATAAAAATATTGTGATATTTTACTTTACATGGTTTGTGAACTCTTAAACCTAAGATAAAAGGAAGATTCTATTATTCAAGGACAAGAAAGTGAACACTTGTGCAAGCTCTTCATCATTTTCCCATTTTAATAATTCACTTAATCTACACAATTACAACCTATAAACACATTATATAGTCATAAATGGGTCTAAATGATTCAAATTATCCTCAATTATCTTTTTGATTGCCCCTATGTATTCTAAACCATATATACATTAAAACCTAAGCCCTAAACCCATAACCCTAAAAACTATACCCTAAATTTTAAACCTTAAACTTTCCTTATTTTCCAATTTATGTCATCCCAATTAACATCTTTTGTATTAATAATTATGTTCACATGGCATAGAGCGATTAAACATTATATGCAGGCCCTTAAACCTAACAACCTTTAGAGTACCAATCTAGTTGTGCACTTGAAGTAAATTTATTATATTTAGATCCACTAGAACATAATTACATGGATATAAAATGTGATTTTGGGGTTTATAATCTCTAATATTCCCCAATATCCATCATGATTATACCTTATATACCCTAAAACCTATACCCCAAGCCCTAATACTTAAAGTTCCTAATCCCTAAACTCTAAACCATAAATATAAACTCTTTAAACCATGAACAAATAATTTTAGCCCATATTAACATGATTTAGACTAATAATTATCTTTGTGATTGACCTTATTTACCCTAAACCTAATACTTAAACACTATATACTAAATTTTAAACCAAAAACTTCCCTTATTTACCAATCGATTTAGTCCCAATTAACATCCTTTGTATTAGAAATTAGACTCACACATGGCATAGAGATATTATAACTTATATAAAACCTTTAACATAAACCATACATGCCATAATCCCTAATCCATAAACCCTAAAACATAAATTTTAATCCCTAAACATTGTGCACTAATTCCTTAATCCCTAATCCCCAATCCCTAATCTATATTAAGTATAACGTGATCACACTATTCTTAATATAAAACAAACTTGGTTATAAATGTTAATTTATAACCCCAAATAGGTATTAATAATGATGTGATCACATTATCACTAAACATGATCACATTATTCTTAATATACACTTTTCAATATGTTGGATGAAGCAGATTCTAGTATAACAAATAATGTGATCGCATTATGTAATAATGGGATCATGTTATATAATTTCATCATGTTATTATTAATATATATTAAAATAAATTTTCAACGTATATTTTTAACCCAAATCATTAATTATATCCCCATAAACATTCTATGCATACATCTACAGGATCTACTGCACATGTGTACTTAACTCCACCTTTGAAAAGTTGTCGATTATCCTTGATGGGTAAAAAATCACATTCAAGGAAGAATAATATATTGAAATAAAAAATACTGAAGGAATTAGAATATTTTAGAGAGAAACACAAGATACAATTACAAAAACTTCTTGGTAGACAAGGTACAAACCCTAAACATGATGAACCAAATGCCATAGATAATGAGCCATTTGATAATAATGAGTTAAATAAACAATGATGAAATTAACCAAAATGAATTTAATAATTATGAAATTGACCATAATAAAATGAATAATAATTAAATTAACAATAATGAATTAGATAATGTTTTAAGTTTACATTTAAAGTTCCAAGTTTTTGGTTTCATTGATGATGAGTCTACGTATGATGATTTACCCCCCATGAATGAATAAAATTTGATGGAAACAAATAATGATGAAATTAACCATCAATAAAATTTCATGAAAACATATATTAAAACAAATTAAAAATAAATAAAATGCCATCCCACCTCTAAATAATGAAATTAATAACAATTTTGAAACACCCTCTAACAAATTCGACCATTAGTAATACCTCTAAGAATTGTGCATTGAAAATAAAGTACTTAATTGAAGTTGATGAAAATATTTTAGAAAAAATGCAAAATAAAATATTTGATTGCCATTCAAGAAGATTGTCTCAACAAATTTAGGATACTTTCTTTCATAATTTGGATCATGATAGTCAAATATGTCAATTATTTGTTTCATTGATAAAATTGATTAAGATGAGACCTATAATGTACACATTACGTCTAAGAACATCTAAAATGGATGATGAAAACAATGAAATTATTTAAAATCTACGTGATTTATATAATAATGTAGGCTCAAAATCATGTACCCAAGATTTTAATGTTACCCGATGTATATTTACAACTTGTGTAATAAGTGATTAAATAGGGAAAAATGAATGGTTTAAAAAACAAGCCAAACACTTAATATCAACAAAAAAACAATAATGAAATCAATTGAAAGATAGTAAAAGAATTAATGAACATAATATCAATGAGCTTTGGAATTCACTCCTAGACTTCCATAAAAGGATAAGGCTATAGTTGATACTCTCAAAGAGTTACTTGCTTGGTTTTGTAAAGACCATACAAGAGTTTTTCCCAATGGAAGAGATGTTATGAAAAGAAGAGTTGGTTCTTGTAACTTTGAACTGCATCCAAAAAATTATTAGATATGAATCAAACACAATTTTACTCTAAATTTTTGGAAAAACATCCACAAAATTTTATTATTCAAATATATTTTGAGATAGCCAAACATTTTTATGTAAAAAAAAATAACACACACACCTCTTATTGTTGTAGGCATCATTTTTGAATTTTTAATGCATTATGATGTTTTTAGCCATATTCATTGTATTTTACATATTAAAAACATTTTATAGGACTGTGGCATTAAATTAGCACCAAAATCAGCTAGAAATTTAATCCAACTAGTATTTGTAAAAGACCAGATGGATAATTATTTTATAATAAATCATGTTTAAATGGAAATTACAACATTTATGGTGGATTTCCAAAATTGAAAAATATTATCCATGAGAAGACTACAAGTGCAATTAGACAGGAATTAGTTGGTTTAAGTAAATATAAATGAGTGGCATATCAATTAAAAGATGGAAAAGAGTCTAAAAGGTGTGAGATTGATACAAAAAGGATACATGTTTCTAATTTTTTTGTCAAATTTATGGGAAAGATTATTTATGAGTATGCAAGACACATACATAGGACTAGATGGGTAGATGAACATTTAAAAATAAGTTAGGATACATTTCCACCTAGTTTGATTATTTTAATAGTTGATTTTGATAAACATTTCCCATTCAAACCCCAAATGGAAGTTCAATAATAGTATTACAACTCATCACAAATTTCCATATTAATGCATATAGCATTCATGCATGCACTTGATAGTATAGAGAAAAAACAAAAAATATTAAGGGAGTACCATTTCTATATTAGAAATGATCAATCACATTGTTCAGAGTATGTCCAAGGCTATTTTCAGAAGTTTTATGAATAGTTGAGTCAAAGGAACATTACTTTCAATCAAAATTATATTTGGTCAAATAATTACACATCACAATTCAAAAATACATAGATGTTTTATTGGTTGAGCAGGATGCACATTAGCACTGGTATAAAACACATTTAGAATTTCACCAAGGCTATCCATAGAAAAAGGGAACATGACAGTGTTGGAGCATGTGTAAAAAAAGTTATTGCAAGCAAGGAATTGAAATTTAAAGAAGGTATTGATTTTACAAATGTAAAAGTTGTGGTTGAATGGTGTAATGAGAACATGTGTCATGGTGTTCAACCAAATTATACTATTTTTAGACACTTTTGGGTAATGGAGGAAGAATAATTATCAAAGTATGAGGATTTTATGACTCTAATAGGTTCAAGTTACTTCCGCTCATTTCATAGCTCAAATCCATGTTCTTGGACTGCTCATATAAGACACTTGGCATTTTCTATTTTTCATTCCTATAATCTATTTGTAATTAGTGTGAGTCGCAAGAGTGGGTGGATGATTAGAGTTCTAAACCTCTAATTCAAATCAACACATATCAAGTTCAAAAAATATTACGACATATAAGTATGACATCATCAAATGACTTTGACCATGTATCTCATCTAGTGCATTCAAGTATAATATTTTTCCTTGCGTATAATTTATTCTCATTCTATATCTTAATATTATCACTAAAATGGTTTTTTTATGATATAGGGCATGAATTTTAGTTATTGTAAAAGATGATAATGAAGAGGACACTAATTACGACTTGTGTTGGTTTGTAGAGAGAGAAAAAATTGACTTACCCAGTTATAGATGGAGAAAACATTGTCTATCCCACTGGATTAGTTGTAGTCATTGGAACATGGTTTTAATCATATCCTATAAAATATTATGATCAATCGTTATTTGAAGATTTTTAAATTCACAATAAGATATTGCAATATTAAAATTTGATTCTTTCAATGAATATTTATTCAAGAAAATATAATGGAAGGCCATTAAACAAAAAATTATGGAAAGTTTGTGAGTCAGACCATGAAGCTATTTTTGATACTATCAAGGTTAGAGTAAATCTCAATAGTTTTTTGAATTTAAACACATAGCTATGTTTACATTTAATATATATATGTAATCAATTTTAGCAACTATTTTTTATTTTCTAGGTAGTACATATAAATTTTGTTTTTAATTACTTACTAACAATTTTTTTAAGGTTAGTGGTGCCAGATAAGCTTCCACCTTCATGTGGTTGGAATTTTTAGTAAATAATTATATATTGTTGAAGATAAGATAATTCTAGGTTGGATATGATTGAATCTAAATTTGTATGTGATCGAAGCTCAGGAAATGACTTATAAGTTTTATTTTACTAGTTTTTGAACTTAGGCTAATAATACATTTTTCTTGTACTGGGAAGGGCATTCTTGAGGCTAGAATTGGTAGTGGATTTATTGACCGGGTCTAATGGAAAACCAAAAACCTAGTCATAGACATTATCCTTCACCCTAGACATGTTTGTAGTTTCAATTTTTAGTCAGGAAGCATCAGAACTAGAGTTTTATAACCACAACTTAAACTTTGACAACATTTATTGGTAGTGTTTTCACAATAAAAAAATGTAGTGAAAATTCACTTTTAGGTGGATTTGAATGTCATGAAAATGTGATAACATGTAATTTGACTATTTTGATTTTATTGTACTGATATATTCTGAGGTAGAGGTCCCAGAGGTAGAAATGCAAATTGGAGCTCAAGAAGTTGTTTATTCAATGCCAAAAAGTTGCATTTTTGGACCCTTCACTATAACTTGTCTAATAGATTTATATCAAATATTAAAATTGAATGATTTATGGTGTGATTATAGGGATTAAATATTTAGGAAAATTATCTAATGGTTCACATAAATGACTTACAATTTGTTTTTTACACATGTTTGAATTTAGGCTTTAAAATTGTATTTTTATTGTATTGGAAAGTGTGTTCTTGAGGCAAAAATGGGTGGTGGGTTTGTCAATCGGGCATGATTGGAGGATAAAAACCTATTAATTTATGTTATACTCCACCTCTAATGTGCTGATAATTTCAATTTCTAGTTAGGAAACATCAAAACTAAATTTTTACAACCACAAATTACACTTTGACAACATTTATTGTCAGTGTTTTTATGCTCTAGAATGGTAGTAAAAATTCACTTATGGGTGGATATTAATGTATTATTAATGTTATAACATGTAATTTACCTATTTGGACATGATAAAGGTGATAAAATCTGATGTGGAGGTATCATAGGTAGAAATGTCAGTTGGAGCTCAAGAAGTTGTTTGTTCACTACAAAAAGTTGCTTTCCTAGACCCCTCACTACAACTTGTCTAATGAATTTATCTCAAATATTACACCTAAGTGTTTTTGAATGTGATTATAGGATTTAAATAGGAAAGGTAAGGATCTGATGGCTCATTTAAATGACTTATAGTTCTTCTATGTGTGTTTTAACTTAGGCTTAAAAATTGCATTTTTCTTGTTTTGGGAAGGGTGTTCTTGAGGCAAGAATGGGTGATGGGTTTGTCGATCAGGATTGATGGGAGGCCAATAAAACTTGTGCTTAAAATTACCCACAATTTTTAATGTGTTATCATTGTCATTTTTTAGTTTGGAAGTATTCAAATTAGATTTATTCAACCATAACTTAAACTTTGACAACATTTGTTATCAATGTTACCACACTCTTAAATGGTAGTGAAATTGCACTTCTAGGTGTATTTTAATGTCATGGAAGTTTGATAACATGTAATTTACCTATATGTACATGATACAAGTGATATATTCTCAAGTGGAGGTCTCAGAGGTAGAAAGGCCAGTTGGAGCTCAAGAAGTTTCTTGTTCACTACCAAAAAGTTGCATTTTTGGACCCCTCACTATAACTTGTCCAATGGAATGCTCTTGAAGCTTATACCTAAGTGATAGGGGGTGTGATTAAAGATATTAAATAGGTATGGGAGGGATCTAATGGTTCATAAAAATGACTTACAATTTTCATTTTACGTGTGTTTGAACTTAGGCTAAAAAAATATTTTTTTCTTGTATTTGGAAGGGCATTCTTGAGGCCAAAATGGGTGGTGGGTTTATCGATCTAGCTTGTTGGGAGGCCAAGATCCTATCTCTAGATGTTATCCACCCCTCACCTCAACATGTTGGAAGTGTTAGTTTTTAGTCAAGAAGCATCAAAACTAGATTTCTTCAACTACAACTTAAACTAGAGACCAAGAAACTCAATGAGTAACTGACCTATTGACCTATTTACCTATTAAGTGGTATTATGGGATGATATAAGGTGATGTAGGAACATAGTTTGAAATGGTTAGGTGAGATAATTTGTATTAAAAGGTCTCATATATCATGTGAAAAGGGGTTGAGGACATGTCATGTCAAATTTATAAAGGTGATGACCCTTAAGAATCATGTTTATTCATGTTAACACTATCCTCAAGTTGGATGTAAGAGAATAAGTTATGTATCCACCTAGACTAACATTGAGATGGGATGGATTTGAATTTATAGATGTTATGTGGAATAGAAGAGATAGAAAGAAGAGAGATAGGTGAGTAATAACTCAAAAACCAGAGCAAAAAGGGGGGAAATCAAGAGAATATAACATACCTCTCAAAAGAAGATGATCTAGTCCTTTTTATGGGATATGTTTTGTAATCAAGATTGCTAAAATTTAATAAAGATGTAATGATTTTGTGTATCTATATTTCATGTAATTATATTGGACTATCATTAATTGGTATATTATCTTTGAAAGGCCCTTGAGGCCATGATCACATCATATTTGTTTGTATTTGTAAGTTTAAACATGAGACTATAGGTTACATTCAAGGAGGAGAATAAATGATGAGAGTGGTGAATTATGGTGAAAAAAGAAGGAATGTGTAGTCCTCTTTAGGTAATATAAAATAGGTTTTAGGTTGTAAGGTTTAGTTTGTGTGATCTCTAAAAGGGAGAGAAACTAAAAGATAACATTCTCTGATGAGAAATCTATTATGACTATGACAGTCCCCAAATTATGTTATCTTAATGTATTTAAAATTTCATGTCAATAAAGTCATTATATTAATTGAGTAGATTCACATATGCATTCATCCAAGGTTCATGGTGAGTAGTTCTATGTATATTTTGTATTTAAAATAAGTAACAAATGTTCATTACCTCGTTATCTGAAAGGTTTCCCTATTTACACAGTTAACACTCTATTGAATGCCTTATTTTGAAATCAAATGGCAAGAAATGTTGATGTGTGCCTAAAGTAGCTAAATGTACATGGATTTGGTATAATCTAGTGTAATGGAGGAGAGTAAAAATCATTATAAAGTTATTTTGGGAGTTTGGAACTGCTGAACATAAACAGACCCAACACAATAGACCCCTATTGTGCTCAGTTACCCTATGTCTATTCAGTTAGTATGCTAATGAAAGGATATTTATGGTTTATAAAGTGTATGGTTGTGAAATTTATCAAATTATGAGCACATTTAGGATGAATATTCATTGTCACAATAGTTCATTGGGGGTTTAGTAACCTTTAAAGTTCAAATAGTTCAGTAAAGACAGACAAATTTTTGTGTTTTGAGTTGGTTGAAGAGAGTGAAATTTTATCAAAGGATCTTACCTATTGGGTAATTTGGATACTGATAACACATACTTGAATAAGGTCTTAGGTTATTTTTAAGCACTTAAAATTAAATAGAGTTAGTTTTGAAGCCTCTCAATCTCTATAAACAGGGATCTAGGGTTTCAAACCCAAAAATCCTATAACTCCCATTCTAATCATGTAAAATTTTTAAATTTCTTATTCTAACATATTTTGATTACCTAAGAAGGATTAAAGTTTTTTTGAAAATATACAATATGGATTTGTGTAGATTTGATGACTATGTCATGAATGGATGGCTAAAATGGCCTAATTCATACAAGGTTTATAAATGAAATTGTACCTATAGAAAGAATTAAAGAATGTAACTTTAGTGAGAGTTTTTTAAGAATGAAATATACTAAGAGGGGGGGATGAATTAGCATAGTATATATATATATATATATATATATATATATATATATATATATATATTAAATATTTTACTTAATGAAACTTCACTTAACCATACATTCAAGATATGTAACAAATCTAAAATAATAACATGCACAACACAAGAGAGAGACAAAGAGATTAGAATTTTATGTGGAAACCTAACATGGGAAAAACTATGGAGAAAAATCTCGAATATGAGAATGAGCACCAAATTTTAAGAGCACCAAC
Source organism: Torreya grandis (assembly GCA_037957365.1). Taxonomy (NCBI): domain Eukaryota; kingdom Viridiplantae; phylum Streptophyta; class Pinopsida; order Cupressales; family Taxaceae; genus Torreya; species Torreya grandis. The sequence goes on from JARHVA010006213.1 coordinate 277,848, forward strand.
CCCTATTATGTATAAAACACAACTATCTCTTAATGTTGCTTTGTCAACAACTGATAGAACTATACAATATCTCTTTCTATTTTCTCCTCTTTTATTATATAAAATAATTACAAAAAATGCATTCTCTTGCATATTACAAATGGCCTCCCAATCCTTTATTTATATCTTTCCAAATGACCTTTAACATTTACCCTTAGTGACTCTTCACTCCTTATGTAAAATGGCCCCAAACTTGCATGAACCTTTGAATCCTTGTATTTAAAAAGTCACATGGTGACCCTTCATAGGAAAATGAAGCCTTTCCTCTTTTGTCTTTATCTTGGTGCAATTTCAAATTTATTAAGGTGAGTATTCATAGAAAAATGTGCCATACCCTCTTTTGTCTTCACTTGGTGACTCTTGGAATTCCTCAAGATGACTCTTCATGGGAAAACGCATCCCATTCCTTTTTTGTCTTTACCCTGTGACTCTTTGACTTATCCATGGGCCATATTTTAATTTTATGCAACTAAAACTATATTCATTAATATTAAATAAATATCAACACATTTTAGATAAAATATGAACATTGAAAACACCTTTAGATAATAAATGTTATGGGGCTTTTATCACCAATGATAGACCTTTGACATCAATGACAATATTTCCAATAATCTCCTCCTTTCTCATTGATGGCAACCTCAAACTAAAACTACCATATCCTGAAACATATACTGCACATGTAAACCTACACATACTACCATCTTAAAAAAATACAATAACTCCCCATTATTGTACCTATTCCTATACCTATTTTTATTCTTTTCCCCCTTTGACATTAATGGAAAAGGGCCTATACTAGAGCTAACACTTAGTTCCACCTCAAATAATATTGATCTTCAATTGTAGGAAGTAAAATATGTTTCTCCCAACTTCTCTCATAGATACTCGAATGTGTCTTTTAGTGATGCCTTTGTGAAAATATATGCAATCTATTATATAGTACTAATATATTAAATTTTAACCTACTAATCTACAACCTGCTCTATCAGGAAGTGATATTTGATAGGAATATGTTTTTTTCTTGAATGTATAATTGGATTCTTAGAAATATTAATAGTACTTGTGTTGTCACAAAAAATAGAAATAGGTTCATCATATTTTACCTTGATATCTTCCAAAGTTTGCTTCATCCAAAGCACATGAGTACAACATAATATTACGACAATATATTCTACTTAAACTATATAAAGTCATAATAAATTCTACTTTTTATTTAGCCATGATACTAAGATATCATCAAGGAAGAAATCTCTTCCACTTGTACTCTTTCTATCATCTCAGTAACCTACCCAATCTAAATATGTATAAGTAACCAAAGTGAAATATCTACCTATGGGATACCACAATCTATAATCCAATGTACCCTTGAAATAGCTACATATTCTATTCACCAACTAAATATTACTCTCCTTCAAGGCTGCATGATATCTCTCAACCATACCTACTACATGAATGATGTCTAGCCTCAATGATGTCAAATATAAAAGAATACCAATCATAGATCTATAAAAATATTTATTTGCAATAGGTGAATATTCATCCTTACTCAACTTATTCCCTATACCCATTGGTGTGCCAACTATTGCACAATCCTCAAAACCAAAATTTTCATTATTTCCTTAGCATATTTAATTTGAGATATGAAATTTCCTTTATTTGAATGAAATATTTGCAATCCTAATAAAAATGACAATTCTCCAAGCATAGACATCTCAAATTATTTTTGCATTTTATCAAAAAATCTTTTGTCATCTTTCCAATATTTCTTCCAAATATTATATCATCAAAATATACCACAACCATCAATTGATGCTCACCTTCTATTTTGATGTAGAGATTACTATTAGCAAAACCTCTCTTGAATCCTTGATCTTTAAGGTACTTATCAAGTCTTGCATACCAAGCTATGGGAGCTTGTTTCAAACCATACAATGCTTTATTCAATCTACATACATGGATACTATCATTTGATATAATAAATCCCTTAGGTTGCTTAATGTAGACTTACTCTTCTAGATTCTTGTTCAAGAAGGCAGACTGCACATCTATCTGAAACACTTCAAAAATTTTAAACACTACATATACAAGAAACACTATAATAGCCTCTAGTCTTGCCACTAGTGTAAACATGTCTTCAAAATCTATACCCTCAATCTGAGCATATCCTTTACATACTAACTTTGGTTTATTCCTAGTAACTTCACCATCTTCATTCAACTTGTTTTTATATACCCATATTTCCTATCATATTTTGATATTTTTTTCTAGGCACTAATTCCCAAGTATCATTATTTTCTATCTAATTTAATTATTAATATATTTCCTTAACCCAATGCTCATCATGTCTAGCTTCTAAAAAATTTCTAGGCTAAATTTTGGATAATAAATAAAATTTAACTTGCTCAAATTCACTTACCATATTCCTTCTAGTGTGAACTCATTCATTTATGTTCCCAATGATGTCACTCTTATTATGATTTATATGAACATATTTTGATGGGATATTTATGTCCTTTTTCACCTTGTTCTCATCCTCATCTATTTGTTCAAAATCTTCTTCTTCAATAATTTTAGGAGTGTCCACTGGATCACTGACTCTTTGTGTTAACATCTTCATTTATCCTGACACTTTCACTTTCAAAAAAATTATTGATTATTTTTTTATAACATTTATAAACTTTACTTTTTCTATAATATCCAATAAATATACCTTCATCTATTCTATATTTAAACTTACCCAAATTTTTATCGGTTCTTCTTTATGAAGCATCTGTTACCAAAAACTCTAAAATAATCAATTGTAACTAGTTTGTCTTTCCATAGCTTATAAGGTGTCTTCTCACTATTGACTCTTATAAATGCTTTATTCTAGATGTGAACTACTATACCTACTACCACTCTCCAATATCAGTATGATATCTTGGATTCATTTAGCATTGTCCTCACCATCTATTGAACTATTATGTTTTTCTACTTAACTACTCTATTTTGCTATGGATTTTTTGCTACTGAATAATGTATGTTTATCCCATGGTCTTCATAATACTCAATAAACTCACATAACATTAATTTTACTCCTTTATATTATCTCAAACACTTAATATTCAAATCAATTTCATTCTCAACAAAAGCCTTGAATTATTTGAAATGGTTAAAAGCTTCTGATTTTTCTTCAAAAATATCACCCAAGTCATACATGTAAAATCATCAATAAGAAACATGAAATATTTCTCACCTTAATTAATTTGAGTTTTCATAGGTCCACATAAATCAGTGTGAACGAGCTCTAACATGTGAGTGGTCGATAATTGTTTTGTTTTGAATGATCTTCTGACTTACTACCCATGTTGACATGGTTCATAAAGTGTGTTAGAGAGCTTTTTAATCTTTGGAAGATCTCTAACTTCTTACTTATTGTTGATGTTAAAAAGATTGTCAAAAATTATGTGTCCCATTCTCATGTGCCATAGCTAAATTTCATCAACTTGACTTAAACAACATTTTTGACCTTTGATATCTGATAACATATAAAAAAATTATTTGTCCTTTGAACATCTATAATCAACACATCTAAATATTTTCTCCTAATTTCAAAACCTTCTACATAATAATTTAGTGTGTGTCCATGATCACACAATTGAATTACACTCAAAATATTATGCTTATGACCTTCTACATATAGAATATTTTTAGTCTTAGTTCTACCATTATCCAAACTTAATGTACCATTACTAGCAATTTTGGTAGTATTATTGTCTCTAAAATTCACTATGCCACCATTGATCATCTTTAGGGTTATGAAATTCCTCTTATCTTTTGTCATGTGCGTCAAACATCTGTTGTCAATGAACCATGTATTTTCTTCATTTATTACATGGAAAGCTGTCTAAACTAACATAGACTTTTCAAGTTGCTTATTCTACCATGAACCTATAAATTAGATATATTTTTTTGATAAGTATAAAATATAGGCACATGTGTGCAATGTCAATAATACATAGATTTATATGATAGGTTTACAAAAAATTACATCTACCAACATAGTATATAATGTTGGGTGAATGTCATATATGCATATACAATGCCATAAATGCATAAATCACAATATAGGCATATAAAAAAGTACATCTCATGTAAGACATCCTATTCATAAATTAGCCTTCCTCTTTTTGCCTTCCTCAAAAGAGACTTTGACTGGGATGCCCTACTATTATATGGAGACCCATCTAATGCCTTAGATTGCTCTGAGGTCCTACTGTGGGTCCTATGCTCATAGCTCACTTATAGGTTAACCCATTCAAATACAAGAATTATTACAAAATCAACATAAAACACATTCAACCAATTGTTAATAAATTAATTTTAAACTAAAATAAAAAATCATTTAAATGTGCACTTACTGCAAGCTTGTGATCCTACTCAATCTATTTTTCATGCTCAAAGAATTCAATGCCAGGGTTAGATATTTGAATAGGTGTCTCAAATATGGGAGAAATATGAGAACTTTCCCTACTAATTATCTAACTGTGACTATTAGATGTCATAAGACAAGCTTGAATACACAATACATTTACATAAGTTATATTTGCCTGAAGTATATAGTAAAATAATTAAAAAAATTATATTTTTACAATTAAAAATTACAAGTTAATATATACCACTATCGGCACCTGTGTAGATGACATTATAGTGTTAATGCCTATGTCTATCACAACTTGTAGAGAGGGAGGAGTGTTTACTTCATCCATCAACTATTCATGTGAATAAGGTCTCACTTAATTTTATATAAAATATTAAATCTTATATATGGAAACCATACATATCATGAAAATATAAAGTAATCAAAGAATAATGGAAGTGTAACTACCATACAATGTGCATATCATGAAAATATAATGTAAACCAATAATTATGGAAGTGTAATTGTCATACAACATGAAATGGTCAAGAATAGTAAGTAGTTTGCATGTTGGAGGTAATATAAAAATTATAATACATGTAGGAAGTGTCAGTGGAAGAGTATGAGGTGGAAATAATAGTAGCACTTTAATAAATAAATATTAGGGAGAGAAAAGGAATAAGAAACATATCAATAACTCTATCCTTATTCGTAAAGATTCTTTTGATAGAGTAAAATACAATTATATATTTACTAGGGAAAGGTTGAGCTACACATAGATGACCATAATATTTATATTGTATACATGATATAAATCATTTGTATCACTATATATAATACATGGATATCAATATCACATTCATTTATAATAGATGGATGACAAGTGAGTTTTGGGAAAGCACCCAACCAATTTAAAGAAGTGAGCCATAATCAATCCACTCTTGAAGAAGGTGTGTGTAAGTAACATTCTACCAATAAGTCAAAGAAGGGAGGTCCTTGTATAATATATCAGGTTTTATCCATCTAAATATATTGTCTTGTTTTGGCTCAAATATAACAAAATTGTAAAATAGTTTGGATGTTGAATTGGAAGAAACTGCAAGGTGTAATTTTTAAGGTTGACACATATTTTTGTACCAACACAAATGGTGGCTCTCCCCCCAACAAGCTATTGACACCCAATAAAATGTTTATGGAATAAGGAATGCTAATTAAAGAGGTTTTCAACCCTTTATAAATTTGAAATAGCCAAAGCAAGAGGTGTAATGAGGTATTACAATTGAAATCTAGATCATTATTGTGGCAAAGGAAATTGGTGTAATTAGACATTATAATTGAATTATCATGTGTATTATAAGTTTGTGACTCAAACATGAGAATATAATATTAACACCAAAATTTTTAACCCTTTTTCCTTAAATCCACCCCTTCTTACAAACCACACCTCTTAAATTGGTCATCAAATATTATAAACATGTATAAGATCTTGTAATAAAATGAAGCATGATTTGAGTCCTACTATCACTATGTCTTAAGTGAAGTCACTTAATAAAATATAAATTTATTCAAATATATATTTCATTAATTTTATTTTAATAATTCAATTTAATGTTGGGACCTGAGTCATGGTCCTTTATGTCTAAGAAGACTCTTTGAGTTGTATTGTTAAGTTAATGATTCACTAAGTTTGATTGTTGATACTTTAATACTTAGTGAGAACTTTCAATGTTCTAATTGGGTTTGTATTGATATTATTTGAAAGGAATTATAATTAATTTAACCAACTATTTTAATTATGGATTTAATTATGCCTTTAGTCCTGTAAAAAATAAATTAATTGAATTTGTAACCTATTTAGGAGTCGATTTTAGTAGGTTAATAGTCAAAATTGTTCAATTAGGTTGCAAGTTAGTTGATTTGGGTGGATTTGATGCAATATAATTATTGGTTACATCAACCAATGAACTAAAATCACATTGTATAAATTTATATGGAAGTAATGGAAAAAGGGGTCAAATTTATGAGTCATCTTTACATTTGACCATTATGATGGGTCTTAGTTATGTTAAATCTAATTCCTTGTATTTTTACCCTTCATTTGAATTTATTATTTTTTGACTTAAATCCCCTTTCTATTATCACACTTATAAAGGGTAAGATGTCAAATTTTGGATAATGGTAATGGTGACATAAGTCAAACTAAGAATATGACTATATTGAGCTTAACAACTTTGATTTTAAGATAGTGTTACCTAGAAGGACCAATAGATATGTGTTCTTCATTTTATGAGTATCTTCGTGGCATGTGAACTACCCTTATCTTATATTGAATGAGATTATTCATAGGATATTTCTTAAATTTTCCAAAAATAGCTATATAAATACCATTGAGCCCATTCTCATAACTTGTAACTATTGTTGTTTGTCTTTAATGGTTTGTGATACCTCAAAACAACTTCCAATGTTTCATGGTACGCTAAAGATTATCAACCCATCTCCAAAATATGTGGACATGTGTATTTATATATGAGGAAGAGGATTGTGAAGGTTTAAAATCAATTTGAGTATGTATGGTATGGTTTCATAGTTAATAGCCATTAATTAGGATTACAAGACCTAATTAGTCTAGAGAGGTGTTGAGTTAGGTGTTCTTTGAAGATATTTAAATTATGAAATTCCCTACATGAGCTATGTGATGTAAAGGGGTATCTAAATGTGGGTTTGGTCTGGTTGGGAGCTTTATAGTTTACTCAGAACAAGGATGTTTACCTCAAAAAGGGGATAGTAAAAGGAAGGTGTCAAAGAGGAAATAAGAGTTAAGAGAAGAATTTAATCTTGGGGGTTATGTGGAATAGTTGGACGCATGAAATTAGATTTAATTGAGTAGCTATATTCTCTTATGAGTATTTTGGAAGGATAAAATCAAAGTAACATGTAGACCTATGAAAACATACAAGAAGATTGTAAATAATAGAGCAAAGATAAAGAGAGAGAATAGGAAAATAGAGTAAGAACTAAGGAAGTTGATGTTAAAAGGAAATATTGTAGAGATATAGATGATTGGTAACATGAATTCAAGTAGAGAAGGAGGATTAAGTGAATACAAGGAGACTTAAGAGCTATTGAATAGGTAAGAGTAAACAAGAAAGACCTAGTAAATGTAAAGTGATCAAAGAGATAAAGAGGTTGAATACAAAAGACAGAAGGACAAGAAACAATCACAGTTAGGTATTTCTTAGAGGTTATGTGTGTTTTCACCCATATCAGGGAAGATTTTTAGAGCCTATGCATCAAGATACTTGATACATAAATTAAACTTAAACATACGAGGAAAATTTACATAGATTAAATGTACATAGAACATAATATTAACTAAAAATTCTACCTCTACATAAGTAAAAATTGTTGTCCTAATATAGATAGATGCAATAGTAGATGGGCCAGGAATTGGATAAAAAAAATGTAAACAATGGCCACGATAAATCAAATACTTTAAATGTAAACTATGATGATGAAGGCACCATCACCTCTTACAACATAAAAAATGACATATATATTATTCAATTTTTATGTAAATAAATTTTTATCTAAATTAAATTTGAAAATATAATATAAATTTAACATGACATTTATATATAATATACTTGCATTTATGTAGTGGTTGATGTCTCCACACCAAATATGCGTACCAAAAACTCATCACTCATAATAATATTATCCAATCCCTCTGAACTACCAACATCATTGTCATCAGAAGGTCTAGTGTACATATCTTCATAATAATTAAAAGAGTTGGGTCAGGTACACACACTAGGTGGAATATCTCTAACATCACTCTATGAGAGCATATTCATATGCTGAATGAATGTATTAGTGAGCAAACTAAGAGCATGTAGATTGTCAATCTCCATGACCTGCTGAACTATAGAGGGGATCTCAAGTTTAAATGGATTTTGGATATGGATCCATGTAGGCCAATTAGGTTCATGATGTGTAGTTGGTTGATCTTGCATAGAGCCTTTATCTTGGCCCAAAAACTCATGAAAATCAAAATAGTTTAGAATCTCATTGAGGACAAACTCATAGTACAATTTTCTCAAAAAATATAATGGGATTACATGGTAGATAGTAAAAAGTAATCCACCATCGATTGAAAAAATTGGTTGTGATTAAGTTATGTACATAATAATGAATTAGAAAATGTTTAATAGTTATGAGAAATGGGGCATTGGTAGATGGGTCAATGAATAGGGTGAAAATAGAGGATTTTGATATTTATTTATTCTTAACTTAGAGTGTTTACAATGTTTGAGCATAATAAGCTCTACAACAATCCCTATATGAAGTCCATTTGTCAATTTAACTCATTAAATAGTCAATTTGACTTAATAATGTCTCTAGGGAATTAGCTAGCTAGGTGTAGTATAGGTTGGTAGAATTGGTAACCCCTATTATCCCAATTAATTGTATAGTTTCAATTTTATTTCCCATAATGTTGTCAATTAGAATCTCCTAACTGTTAGGGGGTTTTATGGAAATGTAGGAGGGTTAGGTGGATGGATAGGAGGAACAAGAGGGGTTTGTGGAGGGTTAGGTGGAGGAGGAAAAAGAGGGCATATAGATGGTTAGAAGGGTTAGTAAGATGTTTTTTTCAAAACAAATAAATTAAAATTTAAAATTAGGGTTAAATAATGAAAACAATGAAAAAATAGTGTTAACAAGTGTATATTTTTATCACTTAACTCTTCTACATGGTAGCATCATCAATTATCAAATTCATGGGATGAATTTAGTGACTTCATGCCACTCTTTTGTCTCTCTCACATAAAACACAATTGTGGAAGTTGGAGGAGAGCAAGGAAACTTGAATGGAAAATGATGAATTTGCATTCAAGTTTTAGTTTTTAATTTTTGTAACACAGGTAATGTGATCACATTAATAATAATAATAATAATAATAATAATAATAATAATAATAATAATAATAATAATAATAATAATAATAATAATAATAATAATAATAATAATAATGGATCAAAATATAGACTATTGAAAAAGAGGGAGATGTTTGGAGCTCTGTAATGGGGAGATAAAGAGTCATCTACCATTAATGGTGCTTCAGGTTTTCTCTAAGTATCTTGCCTTGGTTACCTTTGCTTCTTTTGTGCTTATTGTTTCTCATCTTTTTTATACAATTTATGGTATTTTATTTTTAATTATCTTATAAACATTCATTAAATTATTTTATTTTTCTTATTTTATTCCATTTGATATGCTTGGTATTAAGTCTATTTTGGGGGTTAAGATGTATTATCCACATTAGCATGTGCATCACTCCCTAATCAACCATCCCATTACCTTTGGAGTTTTTGAAGGGTTGTGAATTAATTATAGTGTTTTATGGAAACCATCAGATTTGATAGCTTTGATCATGTGGATAAGGGAAAATATAGTGCCCTTAATGAGGTAGGTGATTCTATGGGGGGTGGTAAGATATGCAATCATAACGGTGATAGTTTTGGTCCATCTCAAGTGGAAGAGGAAGTATTTGGTCTACCAAAAAAGTTATTTATTGAATTCCTATGGTAGGAAGAAGTGGATAAGAACTCAAAAGGTGCTAAATTTTTGGCAAGTAACAAGGTGTATGGAGAATAGGAGCGTAATGAAGGCCAAATTGATAATCATCTTAGCCCTACTAAGACCTTGATTATTGTGTAAATGCTTCCATAAAAATTGACCTATAGTAGGAGGAAACTAGGTTAAATAATGTAGGGATTTTTTTTATTTGTTTAAACAAGAATTCTTTCCCTTCTAGGATTTTTTTTATTTGTTTAAACAAGAATTCTTTCCCTTCTAGGATTTTTTTTATAACTAGCTCAACTCTATTTGCAGTAAAAAACTGTGTCTATATATTAGTTTTTGTTGGATGATTTAGAAAGGGGTTTTATTATTTTATTTAAAACCTATAATATGCAACATAGGTCTATCATTAAACCCTTTTGGAATATTTTACTATCAATTTTTAGTCCCATGGAACCCAAAGATGGATTGCAATGACCCTATTTTCAAAACTACTCCTAGATGGGTAAATATAGGAGTGCCAATATAATTATGGAATTTTATACCACATGCATTGAAACCCCTTGAATAATTCCTAAGAATTGAGGATACTAGGAGGTCACTTTCCCATATTAATCATAGGGTTTTAATATCTCTATAACTCCTGGAGTTATTTCTAGATTCCTTTAATTTTAAAATTAAGGGAAAGTATCATACTTGTGGTCTCACAGGATTGGGTTGTCTCAATGCCTATGTTTTTGTACAAAAGATGTCCATCTTAGGAAAAATTATCCTATATTGGTTAATAAGGTTAATATACCTAATAAACAAACAGAGAATGATGTCTCAAAAAATGAGTCTATGTTGGATGATTTATAGGTCTTTGAAAACCCATTATTCAATAGTGTACCACTGAAATATAGTTCCCCATTAAAGAGCCTATTATAAATATTGGATCTGAGGTTGATAATGATAAGGGATTAGACAATTAATCCCTCATACCTTAGATACCTGGCTCCTCATAGCCATTTTTTGATAGCTTGATTCCCTTTCCTAATGTGATCAATGGTCTGCCATATAGCTTGGATGATGTTTTTCCTGAATAGAAAACTCTATTAGAATTTCCTTCTGAGGAATATGTGGTTCTTCTATCTAAAACCCATGCTCTTCATAATGCTATCCCTAACAACTTTTCCCTAGATAACCTCATCAATCTTACTAGTAGAATCTCCCCTATGGTTATTTCTCTAGAAAAAAAATGATAAGTCTAGTTCTGAGATGGATATATCAATAGGTAAATTTTTGGCTCATAAGGGCACAATAACTACTGAGAATTGGATGTCTAAATTATGAGGAAAAAGACATAAAACATAATCAATCTCCACCCCAATGGAACATTCTATAGATAGAGAAAAAAATTAGTAAAAGAGTCACCTCTTAGTAATGATGACCCTTCTTTAAAAAAAGGGTAAGGAAAATAATGGCCCAAGCTATTTCACAAGATTATTTAATAGTGGGTTAAGCCCCATGGTAATTATAATTGACCTCCTTCTAACGCCACTAGTTTTGTATGTGGATTGTAAGTTATAATATGAAAGGGTTGGAATTCCCTAATAGAAACCCAATTATAAGATAGTTTAGACTTTCAAGAAAACTTTAATCTTTCTTATTTTTCAAGAAGCCAAGGCTAAGGGCTCCTAGCTGTCCTTAGTCTTAAACTTTATCTGACTTAATGCTCCTCAATTCTCTAGTAACCATCAAAGAGGGAAAGGTGGGGCCTCTATCTTTGTAAAGCCTATTATGAAATACTACATCCTTAACCATGTCATGTCCCCTTGTAACAAAGTTTTTTGGTTCTTGTTAGAAAGCCAAAATCAATGTTTTAGATTGTCTAGCATATGTGCCCCTAATGACTTTAAGAATAATGATGATATATGTAATTGTTTGGCTACAAATCTTAGAAACATTCCTTAGATATTTGGATAAGATTTTATCATGGTGGAAGAAAAAGAAGATAAAATTGGAGGTGACCACCAAGCTTTGAAAGGTAATGAGCTTTATTCTGGTCCAAATTCAAAAGAATGCACATCATAGCAAACCCACTCCAAAGTTGTAAAAATATAAGTAGAGGAATCTATTTTAGCTAGTTTATT